>JAMLFY010000005.1:41240418-41522359 GCA_030441495.1 Dalbergia oliveri
AGTGAGGTGGGGGCAGATCAGGCGGTGGCAAGTTGATGCATAGCTTGGTAGAGGCTGAAAAAGGTGCCGCTGTGGGTCATTTGGGGTATGTTGGAGTTGAGATTTTAAAATGAAGGGAAATGAAGGGTTTGTAGTATAATTTTACACTATAAGTCCTTTTTCTTCTCCTCTTCCCTCTAAAATCCCACCTTACAAAATATACCCTTAGGGTTGGAGGAAAGAGATGATAGCTGTGATGCCCAGGAAGAATGCAGTGCCAATGAGTGGCGGTGCAAGACAGTGGCGGTGGAATGGTAGCAGAGAGTGGTACAAAATTGCAAGAGGTGAAGGATAAAGTATAAAGTAGGTATATCATGTAAGAGAATTTATTTTAAATATTAAAATATAAATACAGATTATTTTAATTTTTATATAACAAAATAATATTTAATCTAGACCGTTGGATTGCAATTTTAATGGTTAAGATTTAAAGACCACATAGTCCCAATTTCATCCTTCCCATTTAAGCATTCACCTCTAAAGAGATACTTAGCCAAGCTTCCTTGGTTAAATTTAAATTTGATTTTTGTTATCCCCTTTTGGTGGCAGTGGGAGATAAAAGGAAAAAGAACCTCAACTTTGCAGTGATGTGAATATGCCTTCAAAAAAGACCTTATTAACATTGAAAAGTAATTCCCAGCCTTTGTTAGGGACCATTAAAGGAATTGTAAATTTGCAGGAAGCATTGGCACTAATTCAGGGATTGCTTTCTTTCCTTCTTCTCCTTTCTTTATTTTTGTCACACATGCACCCAAGGGAGGAGAAAATGGTCTATGACAATATATGTGGGATCAAACTCACACCCCCAATATGTAGTTACTCAATGATAGGCTTCTCTGAGAATTAATCCTCGTTTTAGTTAGAGTTAGACTTTTAAAATGAGTAAAATTAAGTAAATGACATTACAAAATGTGAGTAATGTTAGTCATTCAATTCACTTTTATTTAATATTTTATCAATTAAATAATGATAGGTAACTTTAAATGATACGTTAACATGCCATTTGTCTTTAAGTAGAATGAAGTTTAAAATAACTTATTTTGGTGTCTAATATTGTATAAAATTAGTCATTTTATGATTTGAAATAAAAATTTGAATGACTTATTTTGTGTAATTTTAGACGTCAAAATGAGTTATTTTAAATTCCATTATACTTCAAATAACATAAGATATATCAAAATATCATTTAAGATTACCTATCATTATTTAATTAATGGAATGTTAACTAAAAGTGAGTCGGAACTAAAATAATTCACATTTGCAATGTAGAACTAATTAAACATTTTAAAAGTTAAGGAAAATGAATATTAACTCGATTCTTGCACTTTGCTCACGCCTCGACCACATATTTTTACGTTCAAACACAACCTACTCATCCTTTGAGTTTTATAAGTATGATCCTAGACTTTACCTAGATTATCTACATTGATTCCATAATATGACATCCTCAGTATCCAAGTTTCTTAGAAGATGATTGAGGATTTTATTACAGTGCCTTTTCTGAGATTCTCATGTCAAACTCCATTATTCATGTGCAAGCTTAGCAATCTATTCAATTAGGTTCGATCATTTCTTGAATTCCATTGAAAGGACTAATCGTATTTGATGGTTCCCCTTCCCCTCTTCTGATTTAACTATTCGGTTACTACTTGTGGACCAGTTAAACCATTACTCATCAAAAGAGTCATTCATAAAACTGCAGGTTGCAAAGAGGAAAACGCAAGAACAAGTGTCAAGAATGGATTCGAACCCATGCCCTTTCGGACCAGTACCTGAAACTGGCGCCTTAGACCAACTCGGCCATCTTGACATTGCCGACAAAAGTTTCCCAGTGCAAAATATGTAATCGTATCAATGCAGCAGCTTTATTGTTCACAAAAATAAATATTTTGTTACTATTGTTTGTTACTTCATCAATTTCAAAATAAATATCTTTTTTATTTTTTAGAAATATGTTAACAAATAAAGATAAACATATATAATGGTAAATAATCTCAATAATAAGGTCTTTGTTTTTTTTCACATTAATAAAAAAAAGTTCATACATCCCATGAGAACAAATAATATATTCTAGAATAACCTACTTTGTTTAAGGTGGAAGTGATGTGAGAAATTGTGGGAGTGTGAAGCCTATTACTGAACTTGCATATCTATGATGAAAAAAAAAAATGAACATATCTTTAGGTGGTAATAGCACAAATGTTAGATGAATCATAACTTTAGGAGACAAACAAAGTTAGTGCACCCTTAGTTAGTGTCAATGCTTCCCACAAATTATATGAAATGATTTTTGCCCAACTCTAATAGACACACGAATCAGATGTTCAAGGAGCTTTAAACTTCTACAATGTTTGAAATTTAAATTCGTAGAAAAGTTCTTTGAGAAGGAGCAAACACCCAGGAGCGAAGATTAGTAATTAGTTTATGTTTAAAAAGTGCTCTATTCCTTTATACATGTGTTCTTAGATAAAAAAAAAAAAGGATTTCGATACTTATATTTGTGTGATCTTATAACCAATAATCACCGATCAAATCTTCTCCGAAATTTAAATAGCAGAGATTCGTGAATGAGTTTTTATTTTTCTGTCCAAAAACAATTTGTAAGATGGGTAAATTGTGAGGGATGGATAGGAGAATTTATTCTATATTATTTACTCTATGTTATGTTTGGTTAAGGATAAAAATAAGATGTAAATTTTCATAAATAAAGGTTATATATAAAATTATACATTAATCTAATCCAAGAAAAATTTATCTTTATTTTTAATTTCTAACCAAACATACTCTTACTTTGATAATTTGATAAGTGTTTCGATGTGTTTCATACACAATAGAAGCCTCCAAATTTAATTGTGTGTATTTTTCAACATGTTTTAAACTCAATTTTAAAATCAATTCTAGCTCCTAAATTGATTATCATAAAAGCAATAAATTATAACTTTTAGATTTTTACTCTATAAATTTTTATTAAAATACCTTTTAGATCAAACTACTAAATGTAAATCGTCTTATTGTAAAAAATAAAAAATCAATTCTAATCGAAATTGATTCTATAAACGCACAACTTGACACGTGCATTGTAACTTACTGAGCCAAAAGTCAGAAGTAGCCTTCGGTTTAACTCAAATGAACAAGCTATGCACATGTTAAGGGTAGGGATAACATCGACTTTTAGTATGGAAGTGGCCCCCACCCTGTTGTGTCAGTCAGTCCCAAAGCCAAAATATCTTTATCAAAACCTTAATCTGATGTTCGACAACAATGCGGGTCCCACGTTTGTAAAACAACACAAGACAGCACCAAAGTCCTTCCTTCCAATTTTCCCTTCATATAAATACTCTAACCAACAGCACCACCACCTTTCACCTTTTCTTCCCCTCACGCACTCTTCGGCCGAATTTCCCTAAACCCTTTCTTCCCTTGTAAAAAAGCTTGCAAATTTGCTTTGCCCTTGGTTTCCTCCGGAAAAAAAATGGTGGGAGATAAGGCCAAGAAATCCAAAGTGGGTCAAGGGGATGATTCTGTTCACATTGATGGTGAACTTGTTCTTTCCGTTGAGAAACTGCAGGAGTTGCAGGATGAGCTGGAAAAGGTTATGCCTTTGAACCCTTTTTCCATGATTTCCCCTTTTGCTCTTGGCAGCTGGTGTTTGAATCTTTGGTGTTGTGTTTTGTGTTTTTTGTTTTGTAATTTTGAACACAACCTTTTGGTTTTGGTGACTGTTGGGTGTCATTTTTCATGGTGTATTGGTCATTGAGTTTTTGCTGAGCTGAACATTCCTTTATTTTACTTCATGAGATGAATGTGGCTTTTTATAATCATAGTGTTGGGTGTTCAGGAAAGACAAATTGCAGCTTTAGATGATTTGGTTTACATTCATAAAGTTGGGAGGTTTTGTGGTTGGGTTAAAACTGTGGTGGAAAATTGATGGGGTAACATCAAGGATTTGAGATGTTGGATCCGGTAGCTTTTGTAACTCTTGTTCCATGGATGCTTTGCTTGTGTTGCTTTCCATGTGCATAGCTTGTTCTGTAGAGGTTCTTCTTTTATGTTTGTGATTGTGAGTGATGCTTTTGGTTCGTTGTGTGTGTATGCTGCTGTTTTGTATATTAATGTGAGTCTTTAATTTAGTGATGCTGCAATTTCCTTATTTTGAAGATTTGCTTCATGTACAATGGAAAATGATTCAGATTTATTTATGCGTATGAATGCAAGCCATTCTAAAAATCAGTGATTTCTAATTCCATTTGGTGCTATTTCATTGAAATCGAGCAGAAATCAGCCCCCTTAATCGTAATGTTATTTTCATATGGTTTGATGTTTTGCTGCCACAATATGTTGGTAGTTCTATTTATTGGTTTGTATCATACAGTTCCATCTAATTTGGAAGCTGCTTCTAAGTTATCATGAGCAGTAGTACACTTAAAACTGTTTTTATGTGTCATGCTGCTTCATCATAAGATTTTATACTCAACAGGTTAATGAGGAGGCCAGCGATAAAGTTTTGGAAGTTGAACAGAAATATAATGAAATACGCAAGCCTGTCTACGATAGGAGAAATGAAATCATCAAATCTATTCCTGACTTCTGGCTGACTGCGGTTAGTGATTATCCACATTCAACCTTTGTATAAGGACTATAAAAGCTTTGTCTCTTGTTTTTGTAACAAAGCTGCAGTAAGTCACTATTTCACTATGACTCCTTTGATGTTTCACTGTGCAGTTCTTGAGTCATCCTGCACTCTGTGATCTTCTGACTGAGGAAGACCAGAAGGTTTGGCAAATGACCTGAACCTTATTTAGCATTTTAAATTCAAACCCAATTTGGTGAAGTTCTCCTGTTGCGCACTAAATTGCCTTAATTTCTAATGAAGTGGTAAAAGGTTAAATTGTATCACACTGAAGTTGCCTTTTTTTCTTTTGGAAGAGCTGAGAAGTGCTTGAGCAAGTTCTGATACATTTACCTTTCTTTCTTGACATAGATTTTCAGGTATTTAGATTCACTTGATGTTGAAGATTTCAAAGATATGAAGTTGGGGTACTCCATCACATTTGTGAGAATTCTTTTCTCACTCTTTCTGTAAATTTCTTGTTTTCTGTTGGCATCAACTAATTATTATGATCACCAATGGACTTTTCTGCTTGTTATCTGGCTTGATTTTAATATCTTCAAATTTCTAATATTACAGAATTTTAAGGAGAATCCTTATTTCGAAGATACTAAGTTGACTAAAACTTTCACATTCTTTGAAGAGGAGGGAACCACAACGATTACTGGAACTGCCATCAAGTGGAAGGAGGGCATGGTATTATGCTTACATTGTATTCCATTGACTTCTTTTTGATCTTTCTCTTTCTGTAATTTTTGTTTTAACATTTGTAAGTTGTCAGGGAGCTGCTAACGAGTTCATTCCTGAGGCAAAAGGAAACAAACGCCAACTTTCTGATGAGAGGTATAACTCTAATTAAGTATGGCATTTTATAATTGGACAATTGTCAACACTCAACATGACTGGTTAGACATCATGACTTGATTTGTTAAACTCTATAGTGAAAATGTTTGTGGCCATTAAACTTGTTTTTAATGTAATTAAGTTTGAAATTATGTAGAAAGTGAACCATGGCTCAAGCCTTAAATCTAAAAAGCATACTTCAAAGCAAAACAAGAATTATTAGTTTGTTTTCTGGGGAAAATTTTTTGAATGATATTCGCTCCATGATATCTGAGCAATCTCATAATCTCTTTCATTTCTTTATCTGTATCTGATTTTTTTTCTCCCCACTTTTGTGGATGTAGCTTTTTCAGTTGGTTCAGTGAAACTGAGCACAAGTTCTTAGTTGTTTACTGATGAGGTAAATTTAAGGAGATGTAATATTATAATTTGTGTATTTAAATTGTGATCTTTACCTATGGTTTGTGTTTATTATTATAAGGTATGAGGTGATAGGTAAGCCATATAACTGATGGGTCATTAATTCATGAGACTAAAACAAATGATAATTTGTTCAAATATATGGTATTGTGTGAAAATCGAACAAAAGTTCTGGAGAATTCTTTTTTGTTGCTTTTTTTTTCACCTGGAGTGAAAATTGTGTTGCAGGTTGCTGAAATAATTAAAGAAGACTTATGGCCTAACCCTCTAAAGTACTTCAACAATGTAATTTTCTATATCATTTCAGTCATGTCTTGTTGTCTTGTGGACTGTACAATATACTTATCTGTCGTGTTTTTTCTCCTGAAGAAGTCCATAAGGAAATATCACGATAGAAGTTTGTACTAGTTTTACTCAAATTCATGGAGCATTTTATGAATTTATTGTTTCAGGATGCTGATGAAGAGGATTCAGATGGTGAAGAAGATGCTGATGAGGTAGGCATATGATTTTATTTTTAATTTTTTAGAAAAACGTTTGCTGATGAGCTTTATTACATGACTTTGTATCAGCTTTTTATGATGCATTATCTCAATAGACATTTTTCATATTTGTAAGTTATAATTGGAGTTGCTAGCATGTAGAAATTTCCAATGCTATTGGTATTATTTCTTGCTGCATCTCAAAGGCTTTAGTACTTTTCTCCTTCTTTCATCCTGTATTATTTTCTTTTTTCAATTTTATGAGGCCATATTTGACTTACATACTAAGCACTGGTGGGAAACAAAAGGAAATTCTATTGTCAATGACCTAGGTGAAGGAAACCTTATATTACCTTGGTTCTTGATTGTTGCAAAATTAGGTGTTGTAATCAACAATTTGCATGCATATCATCCAGATCACGGGAAAACTGCTAAATTTTAGTCAATGCAAACCTATCTTTCTCTGAACAGTTGGTGTATTTTTGTATCCTTATAAGCAGCAATTTCCACTTATTCCAATTCCAGTAGGTTTTAGAATCATATAGTCCAATTGATAGAAAACCTAGGTGATGTGTGTATGATTATGCAAATGCAAATATGCAAGATGTTACTCCTTAAAATCTCATTTCTTTGTGGAACCTCGTGTGAAGTGTTCCTGGAGTTTGCTCCTAGTGCTGTTCATCCTTTAGCGCCATTGTTGTTGGCGCACCTGATTTGTCTGAACTCTGGCTACACTTTTATCACCCTGCCTATCCAGTATAGTTGTCTTGTTGATGAACCATGCATCAGGCTGTCGGATAACTTTGGAAGCCTAATACCTTCCAAGATTGACAACAATACATAGCCACTTTTAATTATAAATGATAGCTGTTGGATATAGAATAGTCAATATTGTATTTAATTTGATGATTAAGTGGTGCACAAGTGCAGCAAATATATTTATTATGTGAGACTAATCATCCTTGATGTTTGTATTGCTTGCTCAGGAAAATGGAGATGACGATGATGAAGACGATGACGAGGAAGATAGCTAAGCCTCTTTTCGGCTTTTTTCTTTTTCTTTTCTCAATTTGTTCATGTGCTCCGGTTAGGATAAATGAGCTGGTTATTTGGAAAGACAGTTTTATTTCTAGGTGTAGCTACTTTGTAGCTAACACTCACTGAGGTTTAGTTTTAGTATCTTCCTTTGAGGTGTTTTCAATCCGTAGGTTTTGTTACTTAGTTTGCACATTTCCTGCTTTTATTGTAGGTTCTCCATCTTATCCTTACTTGGCATATGCTTATAACTTATATAAGGCTTTCAAAACTTGTTACATGCCTTGTCTATAAAAATATATGATTGAACTTTCATTTCATGTTCATTCTTTTTGTGAGGGTGTTCTTATCAGTAAGATGATGATACCATATATGAATGATATTTTGTCCCACCGTTTCATCTTCCAAACACAGTAAATTACCTTGAAACAGTGCACAAATAAATTGCACCGAACAATTGCTTAAGGTATAATGTATCAATTTATTCTATCATGTTTAATATAACATCACAAATATGCCCAGGTCAACATGAAGGAGATATGATTGTGAGCTAACCTTTTTATTTTTCAATCATCTAATTTGAGAAGAATAGACGCTAAGAAAAACTCTCTTAAGATTTTGGTCCGAGATAAGTTACATTGTGGGGCTCATGGTGACTCTAAGCTGCTTTGTTGGTACGGGCCACTATTTTCCAACGATTTCAATGGATAAAAGAAACTTGGGCTTCTAAATACGAAAATTCGTGCTTAAACAGGTAATTAAATTTCAACCCAAAAATAAAAAAGTAATTAAATAATTAGGATTAAAAGAAAGATAAGCAAAAACTACTTTATTGTCTAAAGATATAAGCAACATCAATATCGAAGAAAAGTGACATAAACTCTTGTTATCAGTGAAAATAATACTAATGAAGCTTTTGATTGAAGAATTAAATTAATAAAGTAAATTGATATCACTTTCTATGATTGCCATAAGTATGAAATAAGCTAAATCATCCATGCTTTATCATAGATAAGCAGTGCTTACAAATATAAAATCTAGGCAAAGACCTATATAACTTGCATTTTTTATTAAAAAAAGTCTTGGCTTGACATCATATGCAAATATTACTTTTTTTTTATTTAAGTAAAATTTTGGATTTGAGCCCTTTGAATTAAAAAACCAAAAATTATTAACACACGTAAAGCCTTATTCCTACAATAAGTCGATCTACTTAAGTCAAATTAGTTAGAACCCTATAAATTTAGGATATTAGTGGCTCAAATCAAAAAAATCTTTAATATGTGAGGATGTCGCATGATCTGCCTTTAAATAAGCACATATATTCAAGCCTTCACATATATACACCATAGTTTCATTTTCGTTGCGTGTCGTTGCGTGCCACAACGAAATAGTATGTATACCTGAAAATGAGATGCTAGTGAGAACTATGTATATATGCATGTTCATTGTTCAGCAAAAGAACAAAATAAGAGAAATTTCTTGATGTGGATAGTCATTTTCGGAGCACCTATTTTGTTGGCAACAAACTTTACATATCATGATTTAATGCATGCAGTACCCTTACATTCAGACAACTCCAACAACCTTTTATCATGTCAAAGTTTTTGGCGGCAACATTGTTGGAATTCAAAGACTTGAGGGACATGATATTGTTGAGAAACGCAAAAAACTAAGCTAAAAAATCAGTATTCTTACAAATATTTTCAATTCTTAACACCTTACATAAGAAACAAAGTGTTTAAATGATGAGAGTTAGACGGTAGTGAGCCAGTGATTGTGGACATATACCATATGGGAAGGACATCAGAAATCATCTCCCACATAAACATAAGTTATTAGGTAGAATTCTACCTAATATACCTAAATAATTTTATATTTAATATGCATCTCATAGGAGAGTGAAAGAATTAGCTAAATCCAAAATAACTGGATTTTTAAATTGGACATTTTTTGTTCAAACCCAACTCAATTGACTAACTAATGATCCTGGTAAACTGGATTAACTGAATTTGAAACATATAAAGATTTGGACATTATACATAGAAATTATAAAATTTTACAAGAAATAAAATTTAATATATATTTTCCAATACATATTTCAAAACAAACCATATCAATATATAAAAAAAAATCGAGTTATCTAAAATATGTTAATTTAAGTATAAAATCTTATAATTTATTTGAGTTCAAGTTCAGTTAGTCATCCCAAATACTATGACTCATTCTCAATATGAAAGATGTATAGGGTCAAATTAAGGACTAAACCCAATCCAATAAGTTTCAAGGCGAGTCAGATTAGCAAGTTGGGTCGGGTCATCATGAACACTTTTGTTCCTTAATGCGAATGCATGCCTCATTTTGGGCTTAAAGAGTGAACAATTTATAGAATAGGGGATAAGAAGGATCAAACCCCCAATTACTTAGTCATATAGGCTCTTATATCATGTTATGAACCATTTTCTTAAGAGTTTAAGTTAATGGACAAGATAGTATCAAAGCTGATTCTATAATTGTTATTAGACCACCCAAAGATATCAACTCCAGCAAACTTTGCACAATGTCTAGTCCTAGACATGAGAGTGTGTTAGACTCCCACATTAGTTTAAGATGTGACCAAGATAATATTTATAAGAGTTTGGATAACTCTCCCATAAGCTAGCTTTTGTGGGTGATACGGATTACATAAAGTGATGAATTACTAGTCTCAGGCTAGCAATGTTCTCACTTATAACACCTATATTTAATTATTATATCATTTTATATCGTATATACCATTCATAATTAATTGGAGGTATTATCACATTCGTAACTTTTTCTGATCTTGTCTCAAATCATTCTTGTTTCGTGGATTTATAGTTTTGTCAATCTTGTCCCACGGCAACAATTCGTGGGTAATTGCTTTTTCGACATTTTTGCATTAGATTATTTTTAAGCATAAGATTTTTTTTTTTAAAGTATATCATGAAACGTTTGGTCATAAACAATTTTAAATCCAAAATAAGCTAATCTTAATACACATAATTTATTTAATTAATTTAAATTAACTTTATTGCTTGATTTTTTTTAATATATATTCAAAATAAACACATATATATACCCTGAATGATGTATTTTTTACTTTTTCTTTTTTGGGTCTCACAACAGGTATCTCCATATCCTTCATGTATGAGACCATTCTCTTTGTGCTGAGAACTTTCCAAGCAGTATCTTTTGCCCCACACATGATTCAAACTCGAAGCAAGATGCTTAAGGAACCAAATTCCCTTTTGCTCAAAGCAACACACATTAATGCATGTTTTCCTTAATATATTTCCAAAAGTAAATTGCATGCACGTTTCAGTCAGTTTTTTTGTTTTTCATTTGGTGATTATCATCCACAAGTCTCGTGAGGGTCTTAATTATAACAACTTTAGACTCAATTCTGAAAAATCAGAAGCCAGGGTCAATGAAGGCAATGATTTGTTATCCGTTGCACCCTAGACATACCAACCAAACTCATTAATCTAAAGAAGCATTAGGTAATTAATTAAATCGAATGGATCATCTCATATGAAAATTTTATATGACTTGATCATATGTTGATTTTTATTATTAATCAAGAAGGTGGAGACAATTTTGGTATTATCTAATCAATGATTAAAATTAACACATAATCAAGTTAAGTTATATAAAATTTTCATATGAAAAAGATCAATTCTAATGTTAAACTATGGCCACTACGGCAATATCCCAATGAGATGCATTAATTTAGATTGAAGAAAGTTGACTCATGATTTAAGACAAAATTTAAGCAATTGTCGGGTATCCTAAAGCACTTCTCAATCCAATAGTTCGCTCAAAGGTCAGCAAATGATCAAAAGCGTGACATTCATGAATTGCGATTTCTAAGCTTGGATTTGAAATGGGGAGTTCCTTCAAATTAAAGTAACTGAATTACGGAACAACGCATGCATTACTATTGAGAACTTGAGGCAAAGCTTATAGATTGCCCCTTTTTTTTTGTAATTAAGCTTATAAAGTAGTGCTTTAAAAACTTCCCTCGTCGATCTTTGGGCTTTGATCGTTCATCATGGATTCCAACAATATTGTAACACCAACTTCTTGTCGGGTTTAAATATTTCTAGAGGGTCATCATATCAAATAGTTAGCCCACTTTTACCGTAAAACATAAAAAGAAATGATGGAAAATATTTTTTACTCGGAAATATAGTTTGGCATCATGAATTATCATTCTAAAAATTTAAGTTTCTGGATAAAAATACATAAATAACTTTATATCTAACATATGTACGAAGCAAGAGTCATTTGGATTCAATACACATGCCCATCTATCTTGTGTTAAAATTTAACTTATTTTTATTAGAAAAAAATATTGCAACATGAATTGAAATAAACTTTAATTACTTAGTCTAAGAAACTCTTGTTCAATGTTATGAACTATCTCAATCAAAAGTTGGATAGAGGCACAAATAATTCTATATATTAGGTAGTGAAACGTTTACAAGAGATTTGTTTAGTGGGAGAATCACGGTAAAGTTGCTTATTTATTTAATGTGGAATGTATCTTTGTGTGTGTGTGTGTGTGTGTGTGTGTGTGTGTGTTTTTTTTTGCAATGAGTATCAAATTTTAAAATTTTGACGTATCGCAACGTAGTGTAGCAAGTATCCTAAAATATTTTGATATATGCATAATATATTATTATAACATATTTATAGTATATTTCCAAATTAAAGACTTATAAAAAAGTAAAAATATGGCTAAATATATAAGTTTTCACTTTAAATTTATATAAAAATAAGAGTAAAACTATACTTTGGTCTAACATTTCAATTCTTATAGACAAATTACGTATATACTTTAGTATTCCAAAGATTAAGCATTATAGCACTCCAATTTTAAAAAAATGATAACAATGAACTAAAATATTATAATACAAATCTTTGATATACCGAAGTGTAGCCAATTAATGTTTCGGGAATCAAAATATGAAAACATAAATTTTTCAATTAATTTATATCCACTAGATTCATACCATTATTACAAGCTCCTTATGCACTAGAACGTGACTAGTAATCAGAAAAGCATCATGGCATCTAATCTTGGAGCGTGTGTGTGTTTTTTTTTTCTCCTTCTTTTTTTTTTGTTAAATAGAAGATAGATTTTAATATTACTTGGTAAAGATTAATTAATAACTATTTTTTTTATCAACATTAAAGAATAACCATGGAATTAATAACTTCGTATCTAAATGGTGCGCATTGCTTTGGCTGCGTTTGGAAATTGTCTCCGGATAGTGGAAATAGATATAGTAGAGACGAAGAAGACTATCTCTGTATCATGTTTGATAGTGGTATACGTGACATAATAATTACCTCTATATCTTGTTTTGTAACATAGATAAGATAAAAAAAACACATAATAAAGACATTATTTACCCTTATCAAACTCCGCGCTCACGTGAAAGTCAAGCCAACGTAAACCATCGCCGTTCAATTGGACTACCACTACAAACCATCCATGACAATGTGAACAAATAGGAAACTATTAAATATATATAGGAATATTATTGTAAGAAAAAATATTAAATTTTTTTTTCATGTCTTGTCTATCCTGTCCCTCCATCTTGGAGATAATTTTTTTTTTTTCTGTATTTTATACTTATTTCTATAACCAAATAAGTTTTTGTATTAAGTATCTTTGTATTTTATGTGGTAGGTACCTTAGGTACATATACCCGCTCCAAAATCTAATCATTCACTATATATACATACATACATACATACATATACATACACACATATATATATATAATATAATATTTCGAAGTCACTTGGAGGTAGAATATATATATACTGCATGAATGGAAGCATATCAAAATAATAGATATCATTCTTTTTAGGTGTTAAATTTTTTTACATCTATGTTTAATCTCAACAAATTCCTTCCTGCCTCTCTTTAATCATTGACAATTCATTTACAAATTTATAAGACACAATCCTGTGATATTTTTATAATGAATTATGCTATCTTTGATAATGAATTTCAAGTTTTTTACTATTCATTTAAGAGTAATCAGTTAAGATTCTTCCACATTACTCTTATAAAAATATGCTTAAATATGTTTTTAATTCTTATAAATATAATAAATTTTGATTTTAATTCCAATAAAAAATTAGTTTTGATCCCATCATTTTAGTTTTCATCCAATTTTTTAAAATCTTAGATTTTAATTTTATTCTTGATATGTCAATTTTTTCTTAACCAAGTGTCTATAATTCAATTCTCTATTGAGAATGAAACATTTTAAACCGTGACAGTATTATTACATTAATGGCCTATACTATGTGAATAAATTAATCATTACGTTTTATGGTGGAATACCTTAAAAAATCAAAAAAATGGTGGTATTTATGAAAATTAAAAAGAAAATTCTTACAATAGTTATACTCACTAAATCCAAAATTTTCAATATTTGTGAGTACTAATAAATGCATATTATTAAATATTTTTAGGGACCATAATTAAAACAATAAGACTAAAACTGATATTCTTTTTTAAATGAAGATCAAAAGCAAAATATTTTTATAAGAATCAAAAACCAAAGTTCGCTCAATTTTCAATTATCAAAAACTTATTTTTTCTACCGGAGAGCTAATTATTATGATCCATGTTTCCATGCGATAGACATAGGTATGAAACATTGATGGCCATTTTCGTTTGGATTTGGCAGTTGAGGGGGCAGGGATTGGAAGTAAACTAATTGAGTGTGGTGATTTAGTATGTAAGTTAAATAGCTAGTGAATACAATATACAGTACTAAAGCACAATTGCCGGTTGTTAGCGAAAATTTTAAATTTGCGATACAGGCAGCAGAGAGCCAGGAAATTAAAAGAAAGGGGCTAGAATGAAATTAAAGAGGTCCCAGCAAAATCCCAATTTGTATAGCTGCACGTGATGATGCTTGCATTGATAAAAGCATGGAATTCTCAATCCATGCTTTTTCTCTTCATTATAATAAGTGTGAAAAAAGTGATAGAAAGAGAATAAGTTGAGAGAAAAATAAATAATAAACCCATATATTTTGTGAATAGAGTGTTTAAATATTTAAATGTTTGAGAAAATTAGATGTTAAAATAATATTACTATATATATAACAACCATTACACTAGGGCTCAAGACATGCCACGTGGCATGTCGTGTGCACCGGGAAAATGGCATGTGGTGATGACCTCTCAGGCCTCACAGGCTAATCACACAATGAAAGATTAGGCCATCCCTCACGCAGTTGTGTCCCTAATAAGGGATGAAACGTAAACAATTATAGAGATTGCCGTGATGACCATGTTCGCTGAGATTTATGCTTCCCTCTAATCCATCAAATCAAGCACTTCTCGAAGGTACTCGCATTCTATGTATATAATATGCTTAAATATTCATAAAAAATAAGTACATTTTGGTCTTGATCTTTGATTATTCTTTTTTTTTGTTCTAAACAATTCTAAAATTGTATGGTTTTACACTTTATCACGTATGATTATTGGCTAGTGTATATGATTGAATGATCTAGCTCTGTTAGTGAGTTAAGTATTTAACATAAGCGTAAAGTCTAACCATAAGAATTAAGGTCATGCAACTTTAGAAATGTTCGGATCGAAACTAAATAAAAAATTAGACAAATTTCTTTCTTCTTCATAAACCAAAATTAAAATAGATTAAAAATATATTTAATATATATATGTAGCATTTTAATTATGTAAGCTATCTTTTTCTTATTATTTTTTTAAACTAATGTTTAATGTTATGATTAAGACAGTAGACATTCAAAACCTAAAGGCAATAACACATCATAAAAATTATATTTAAAAATAAAAGCAATAACTTCTATTTCAATAAGTGGATAACATGATAAAATTTCCAAACATTTATTGGTTCGGAGTCGGCCAATAAATTTTACCAGGAACCACATGGGAAAGGCTATAACATTTCTTACAGGGACCAAAGATAAAAGGCATTGACTTAGTATGTGCTTGGCTATGCCAATGTAAATTCATTAATGATCTTAATTTTCTTAAAATTAATTTTAGTTAAAATTTAAGTGGTTTTAAAATAAAGTGATTGTATTTGATAATTTTATTTAAAATCGATTTTGATAAAATTAATATTTTTAGGTAAATTAACAGCAAGGAATAATGGGTCCACTGGTCCATATTCTAGCTCAAGGTTATCACATTTTCACGATTTAAATGTATTTTTTATTTGACAAGTACATTTATATATATTTGTTTTTAATTTTTTTCGTCATTACAGGACTTACTTTTTCAAAATTCAATCGTCAACATGCGCGGCATATGTAAGTATACTAGAGAAGAAATAATTTCAACTAGGCGGACTGACTGTGATGAACCTATTACTTAATGTAACCTTCTCTAGAAAATTTGGTGTGGTTAAAAAAATTGCTTGATGATAAAGCTTTTAAATAGATAAAAAAAAAGTAATCATAATTATTCCAACAAACGTATTTCTGAATAGGTAAAAAAAATTTTTTTTGAATAGGTCAAAATACATCCATTATCATTAGAGAAATCAATATAATGGCATGAAAGTTTTTTCTTTATGGATTGTACACATGGTTAGTAGTCTTAACAAATTTTCTCTCTATTGGTTTTTTCCCGGACTACTGTAAAGTTTTCTCTCTCTTCCTAATAGTATTTTTTATTTTTGCTTTCAATTTCTGATGTAATATTAAATATTTGTTGTTTTCATTTCTCTCTTTAAGAGTAAAGCAATTTGAATAACCTAAAAAACTTAGAGATAATTCTATTCAAATATTTAAAATCTTATAAGGAATATAACTCTTTGGAGCCTACTTTTTGTCGTTCCCCATACTTAAATCCGAAATCAAAATTAATGAGAGGAACGTTTGCCACTTCAGACCAACTATGCATTGGTTCTTGACTACTCTATAGCTGGTGACTACTAATAATGATTTCTATATTATTCTCATCTGCATGTTCATGGTTTTCGTCTCGTGCCGCATGTAAGGTATCAGACACTGATCTGGAGAAAAGGTTTGTGACTTGCAGAAAATGAGAGAGTAAACAAGGAAGAAGGAAGCAAAGACTGAATGAATCACTTCAACTTTATTAATTGAATTTGAGAGTACACTTGAGTATTTATATACATCTTCAATTACAGCATGTGTTAAATGAGCTAGTTTCTAAGCTACAATATTCTGTTATAACAGGTTTGGTGCTGATTTTATAGCAAGTATTAACTGAAAATTACTGGTAGATGTGCTCTGTCACCGCATAACAAGTTGTCATTGGATTTTTGAAATAATAATAATATAGTATTAATAAATCTAATAAGTTTTTCTTGTAACTTGTAAACTTTTTTTTTTTTTATAGAAGGGTGTTATTTTAATATTTCAATATCTCAAACACTCAAACACTCTTCTTATAAAAATTATGGGATTTATATTTTTCTTATTCTCCATAAATTCTCTCTTCACATCTTCTCTCTCTATTGTTTTTGTGTGTTGGATGTCTATCACAAATGGAGTGTTAGAATAACTTTTTCCTTTTTTATATATATTAAAAAGGCCGTTTGCAAATTTTAGACAAGTTTATTGAATAAATAGACTATGTAATGCGAGCTAAACCAAAGGCTTCCTTAAGCCCTTTTTTTTTTGATAAAAAAGGCTTCCCTAAGCCATATCTCCTATTTCCATCACTATTTAAAACTGCGGAAAAAGATAAAGGGGCACTATGGAGATTCGACATAAAACACAAGATGAATACAAATACTTACGTGTCTATACTCAATATATATCTCCCTGCATAAACAATAATTTAAATAAGAGTTCAATTTTATTTCAGTAATAGTGTAAATATTTTTATACAATCAATTGATCATATTTTATTACATTAATAAAATATAGTTAACTCTTAATCTACTATTTTAAAAATAATATACATAGAAAAATTTATATATCAAATCATAATATTAAAAGTTTTTACACTGACATTTGTATATTTAAATTAAATTCTTAAGTAATCAGAAAGTAATATGAGTAAACTCTATCTAACGGCCAACACATACATCTCATCAATAGGCAATCCCAATTGACTACAAGCTTCCAATAAATGCTTATAATAAGCCTCCACCCCCGGAGTTAATCTGGATTCTTTGTTGTCAAAACCAACATATATATATATATGCTGAACTTCAGGAAAAATAATTTCCATATTGTCTTTTCATTGGTGAAATTTTCCATATGTAATTATAGGGTGTTTTCTTAAATATGGCTAAAATTACTACGCATATGGCGGATTCAATCCTGGAACGGAACAAGGCGTAGGCCGGTAACTGATCGTCGTGGGTGCAGTCCTATGGAGGTCGTATGGCGGATTGAGTGAGGGAACCCCTGCGACCTGTAACAAGGCGAGTCGCCTGTGGCGGATTAGAGCACGGAGATATTGGGTGCCCACAAGGTCCAGGGAAAGGAGTGCGGAGGCAGAGCTGGGAGGCACGCGGACGGGTGCTGAGCAAGTGAATGTGAGGTCGGTATAGATGACGAAGGGTGTGAGGATGGCTCCTACAAGAAGCCAAGTGGGGTGAGTGGGGCGGAGTTTCAGGGCTTGGCTTCAGTCGTCCATTTCTGAGGTGGTTGTGTTGCCTAGGGAAATCTTTGGTTCCAAAAGTTTTGGGACTTTATTTTGCTCAAACTTCTCAGAAGACTTAAAAGGAGGAGGAAGAAGAGAGAGAGAGTCAATAAAGAAGTTTGTGTAGTGATGAGGTGTTTCAAAATAATAGATATGGTGTCATGGTGTTTGTCTGGATAAGAAGAAGATGAAGCACTCAATACCAAAAAAAAAGAAGATGAAGCACTAACTTAGACCCCAAAAAAAGAAGAAGCTAAGTTACCATAGACGTTAAATCCAGTTTGATAAGAATGATTTTAAAAAGTAGTATATAGTTACGGGCTTGTAGCTAATTATTCAAATAAATGTAAAAGATATGATAGGAATAAAAAATCAATTTATATCCATGTAATCTAATTATGTATTGTTATCTCAAATAAAATTGTAAATTTGTATTCAATTTGAAGGGATAAATGCATTTTAGATTATATGTAATTTACATATGATTTTTTAAAATATGGTGCAACACCTAAATTTTTTAAGTATACAAAACATCCAACAATATAATTTTAGTAACTAATGAAGATAAGATTTATGTGTACCTAACATGATATTCTTCATTTATGTAATTCTGACACCTATTTCCTGTTTAGAATTTTGTTCCCCATTTCTATTCTCATTACAAACATGGGTTCCTATTCTTTATTTTCTTATGAGGATTTAACCCATAAGGGTATTTGCATATTTATTAAAATAATTTTAAAAAAATTGAAAAGTATTTTGATATTTGAAACATAAATATATATAATCTTATTCATTTCAAAAATATTGTAAGATTTAGAACTCATATTAAGTTATGAATTTTTCAGTTTCAATATGCTCCAAATGAATATTTTTCAAGTTCCTTCATAATCATATACAAAATAAAAACCTCATTTCTTAGATCATTCCTTAATCCATATATATCATAAATTATCTTCTTAATTTTATTCGTTAAAATAAGTACCTTTAGTTTTAAGATCATTAGAATTGCTCTTGTAGCATTTAGCTCTTCAAGTTAAGAGATAACCTTGAAATTAATTGAGTTAAGAATTATTTGGGTATGACATGGACTTAAACTTGTTTCAAAGACTTTTCATTTGAATTAAATAACTTTTCAACATAAATTGCCCAAAGATTAAAAATAATTATTATGAATATTGACATTATATAATTTATTGATAGTAAACTAATGATATATAATAATTATAATTATATTTTTTTAAAAAAATATTAATTATTAAAGTTATGAAATTTATGAGTTCTAAATTACTCTTGAAAGCTACACCTAGAAATATTAATAGGTGCTGAAATATTAATATTATAGATTATAGATTATAGATTATATATTATAGATTAAGAAAATTATGTCTCACCATATTCATAATCATAATGAAAATTATGTTTTTCATTTGGTTAAACTTGTTAATAATTTTATAAATTTAATTTTAAAAACACATGGCCCCACGCTTATATGGCATAAACTGAATGGCAAGCAAATAGGATCTTGCTCTTGGTAGGTAAGAATTCTTTGTAAACGGTCAAAATTTATATGATTAGGTATTTATATAAAACTTATTAATAATACATCAAAATTAAATTAGTATATATAAAATAGCTAAAATATGAAGGTGATAAAAAATTAACTAAATAATGATCAACTAAAAAAATAATAAACCAAAACACTCAACTAAAAATGATAAAAAAAAATTAACTAAATAATAATAATCAACTAAAGCAATTAACTAAAAATAATCAACTAACAAAATATTAAATCAAATAAATAATAATAAATTAAAATTATATAAAATTGTGCTTTAATTAACTAAAAATAATCTACAACTACAAAATCAACATACAACTCAATGGTAGAAATGACTATTGATGCTGATGTACCTTAAGTATTTGTTAAATATTGTTATCATCCCATATTGTCATTGTTTGAATATTATTATTTCAAATTGCCAAAAAAGATAAAACTTTTTAGCTCACATATGCAAAGTGTAAGGAATAAAAAAGTTCAATAGCCTCTCACATATAAATTGATATTCTCATTAGTGTTATAATAATTTCATCATTAAAATAAACTATTATATTTACATATACTATTTATTCTAACTTCTTTTTCTGACACACTCAGACTCTTTTTTTTGTAAGAATTTCACATTCGCGACAACCCTTCTACTATATACTAACACTAATATGCATTGTTTAAGTGGAGTTGAGAGTTTACATAGACAATGAAATATAGCTTAATATTAAATATCCCTTGGATTTAAAAAATAATTTTTAATAAAAATTCAGCCTGCGGCGGATTCCTACCAGAACTGCCATTCTTCCATTTTTTAAATCTCGTTATTATTATTTAATTTTTTGAAATTGGTGACTTCTTAATCCGCCAAAGGCGGATGCATTTAATTTTTTTTCAAAATTCTTGATTAATTAATTCGCTAATGGCGGACTCTTTTGAAAACAGTCCATATTTATATTTTTATCCCTCTAAATCCCATATTAGTGTAAATACCCCAATAAAATCCCATATTGAAAAAAAGGCCCTTGAACTTCACTGATTTGATTGTTTGATCAGCCAACATCATTTTAGAGACCAGCCTAGCTATCTACCTATAACAAACGATGGTACAGAAATACTCTATTAATTTAGAATAATTTATTTTGACACTTATGTAGATGTAGATATTTATATGAATTTCATGTGTTGTAAAAAGAGTGATGGAGATAAATTGAAAAAAAAAGTAAATAATGATATTCATATTATTTATAAGTAGAGTATTTAGGTATTTAAGAAAATTGAATGTTAAAATAATAAAATTAATTAATTTATATTCCAATAAATCTCTTTACACAAAAATCCTTTTATGCATACGAAGCATAGACAATCCACATGTTTTTCTTTATCTTATCTTGAAATTTAAGGTTTATTTAGAAGAATCATGGACAATGGTCAAACTCTTAACGATTGGATCATACAGGCGCTTTGATACTAAATCAAAAATCATTTATCCCAAAATTTTAAGCTATTGAGTAAAATTGCATAAATATTTTATACTCTAGCGAATTTCAATATTCAAACAACAAATTTTAAAAATGAATGGAATTCAATTGCAATATTTCAATTTTCATGCATTTTAAATTTCCTAAAATTTGAAAAATACTTAATTCAAAACACTGTCAGACAAATGGTTTTTATAATGAATCCCTTGTGTAATAAATCACATTAGAAAAATAGTTTTTTGCAAAATTTAGTCAACAAAATTACACACATAATGGGATTCGATGTATTTTGTGATAACTGAATTATTTTTCAAGTAATTAAAATTTAAATAAATATTCTGGGGAAAAATGTAGCCAAGCTCCCATTAAAATTTAGGGTCTCTTTGGTGCACAAAATAGAATATAATAATGAGAAGTGATACACATCCACCACCACACTTATATAAGTTAAAAGTTGTAAACTAGTATGTAAAAAGTTGTAAACCAGTACGTAAAAGTTGTAAACCAATATGCAAAAAGTTATAAAAAAGTATGCAAAATTTTTTTGCATATTGGTTTACAACTTTTTATATCTTGGTTTATAACTTTTTGTGTGTTGTTTACAACTTTTAACTTGGTGTAGTGTATGGTATAAGTGTGGTGGTGGTCATTTATCATTTCTCTATAATAATATTTGGTAGTATAAGATCTAATAGCTAAAATTTAAATTGTATAGGATTTGTTAAAATTTTATTATCATGCCTCATTATCATAGGTAATTTTAATATCATGCATGCATTCATGTTATTATAATTTTATTTTTCTTGTTAGATTATATATATATATATATATATATATATATATATATATATATATAAAAGTTAATTTTAATTTGACTATACATATATATAAATTGTTAATTATAATGACGTTAGTTTTTTATTTTATATATTTGTAATTTATATAAAATATTATTTATAAATTTTAATATTTTCTCATTTTAATAAATATAAGAACTAACTAATTAATCTATAGTACTTTGTCTTCTTTATTCATTTGGATATTTTAAATTTTTTTATAGTTATAAAATATAAAAAAATTAATAAAATAATAACTATTATAAATAATTTGATTATAAATTTAGCTTAATTATTTAAAATTTCATTTTTTATTATAATTATATTCAATATTTCTTTTTATTATATGCAATTACAATTTATATTAATATTTGTTATGAAACCATCTCTCTTCAAAAGTTTAAACTTATGGGTGGTGGCACATAAATGATTTTATATAACATACCTTCTCACTTGAATTAAGGCCTCTTATTGGTTTGAAGTGTGAATATTTTATCATAATGAACTATTTGGTCATAGATACTCTAATATATACAAATCATCTTTCCTAAAAAGTTAAGTTTATGGGTGGATGCACATGGATAATTTTACATCTAACAACATTATTAATTACCTATTATTGATCATGTATTTTTAATTATTTTTTATTCAAAGAAGAGCAATATAGAGATATACTTTATCCATTTTAAACTAATCAGACCTAAATTCACATATTAATACCTGATTGATTTATTTATTATTGGGAATTAGATTAATATATAATTATACAATTTACTAATTACACCAAATAATTGATAAAATCATAACAAATTGCATTTGTTTACTCTCTGAAGCCAATACAACATGTCAAACAAGCCTTATAGCATATGAAGAGTTAATTCAAACAAGCCTTAAGGTGCAAAATAAATGTTATAGAACTTAATTATCAAGACACTGATATTAACAGCGGTTATTGTCTCCATGGAGCTAGGGTAGATTGATCTTTAAGTTTGTTAGGATCTTGTCCTCCACCCTTTTAGAGAAGAAATTTTTGCATACTCTTAAAGCATATGTAACGAGAGGTACCAAATCAGGAAGCTGTGATTAGGGGATTTGAGGTGAGGGGATAGCGCTTCTAATGAGATCATAGGATAAGATATTCCACTTGAGATTTAGATAATGGTTTTGCTAACTAATACCCTAAGGCTAACCAATATCCTAAGGGCACTAGTTAAAAATACTAAAGAAGGTAAATATTGAGACTTAGTAGTGGGTTCCACATATTGAAAGTATAGAAGTTTATCTTTCTAAAACAAAAATTTTTCTCTTACTTTCTTAACTAGTGCCCTTAGGATATTGATTAGGGCTTTTTCACAAAACTTCTATGAAAACATTTTGCGCATGTTCATGGGAACCACCTCCCGAGAAAACACAAGTCACAATACACATTGTTTTCATAGAGGCTTCTATAGGAAAATACGTGCAAATCGTTTCATAGAATCCTTCTACAAAAACATGATGTATGCATGCCTATATAAATGATTTCGCAGTGGTGGTCCCCCCATCGTTTTTACTTTCACTCCATTGTCTCAAAATTGGAAGAGTAAAACCTTGGAAGAATGATAGAATAAAATCTTTACCGACTCGATGTGAGCACCCACATTGCAAGATGATTGAAGCAGTTGGTATTTATATTTGTTTAATTATTAATTATTTAGTAGCTATTGCATATACACACTTGTTAGGGTTTAGGAATTACATTTTTATTAGTTAATTGCTGTTGTTTACTTAGTAGTTGATTATTAATTATTTTGATTAGTTAACCCTAGGACTGACCAATTCAATAACATTTTTTATTTGTGAATGATTTATACTCGATAATTGTGAAATACAAATGAAATATTAAATTATAAATAAAAATGTTGACTATATATTTAAAAATTTTGATTTTTTAAGATATTAACATAATTTTACACCTTTTTGATAAAATATTATAAAATACTCAAGTGACAAGCAATATTATTTACATATTATTTTTATTTATTATGTTTTTATAATTAATAGCATAAGATATATATATGCTACACTTTTTTTTTCTTCAAAGTGGTGAAAGGAAAGTGCAAAAAAGTGCAACCATCATTTTTCAGAATAACTCCGTGACTCTTGTGGCCTAGTGTGTTTTCGAGTACAATCACATGGAATTCTGTGATTTGCGGAGAAAATTTTACTTGTTGCCCTGAATTGGAGAGAGTCTGTTTCTTATGATCACATGGTCGTGCTTATAGAGACATGCACATGAAGGCCCACTCTGTTAGCTTAAAAGCAAACACACTCTTATTAGTGCACTTGAGATTAAACCCCAACTTGGGAACACAAGGAAAGAAGAAACCTAGGTCCTCTGTCTACACGAAGAAACCAAGAAAGTTTTAAAAAGTGTTTGAATTTTGCTAACCAGTACCTTTAAGGATATCAGAAAAAATAAAATTTAAAAGTTTTTAATGCATCACACACTTTGAATACATCAAAACTTATTTTTTTAATACTGATATTTCTATTTTAAATTTTTTAATCAGAGCCATAGCACTAGTTAGATAAATCCATACTTAAGATTTTATAAATACATTAAAAATAATTTTTTTCTTATAAAATTACATTAACCCCCCTCCCCCGGCACCCGCCGTGGGCGAACATGTTGTGCTCTATTTAGTCTTCTCATTGAGAGTTGAAGCTTTTATGATTATATATATTAAAAAAGAAACCTGACGAGACACAAAAGAAATTATAGAAACAATATTGAGATCACGAGCATTTTGTGTGTGTGTGTGTGGGGGGGGGGTATCAAACTCTTTATTTTGGTTACATGCTGTTTACTCTTACATCTGACATGAATTATTAGGCCCTGTTTGGGAATTGAACTTAATGGGGAAGGAGAGAAAAAGAGAAAATTTAGTATATATCTTCCCTCAATTTAGGAGTTTATACGAAATAGGAGAGAAAAATAAGAATCGTTCAAAAGTTAGATGCTAAACTTTTAGATCAATAACTTATGTTATGTATGGGTCTTATCAAATAATTAAAGAATAATAAACATTTTATTTTTTTACTTTATCAACTTCTTCATTTTAAATGAGTTTGATCCTTTTCTTTTTGTTAGAATCTATTTGTAAGAGAAGAAAATCAGAGGCTCACATCATTGAATAAGAGTTTTAATTAGAAGGAAAATTAATTTTCAATATTAACCCAAAAATTCCCAAAATGCAAGGTTTGAAAATTTAAACTTCTAACCATGGGCAAGGGAACCCTCAGATATATCTCTCATTTCCTTACTTTTTCTTCCCTCTTGATGCCCTCTTCTTCCTTCTTTATTAGCAACTTCCAAACAAACTCTTAGAGCTCCTCAAAATTGTAATTTTATAGACCTTCTAATTTTTTCTTTATTCATTTTAAACACCTAATTCCTAAATAATAGCAAAATTAAATCCTTCAATCCTCTTCATTCTCTTACCCTTCCCTTTTTCTTAATGTCTTCCATCTTATTTTCTTCCAACTCCCAAATACACTTTTAAAAGAAAAATGTCCTTGGTACGTGTTATACTTATTTATCCTTGTTACATTTTAGAATCTATGTTACCTAGATACTAGTATAAATATCCAGTACAATATAAGTATGATATCAAAACACAATATAAATCAAATTAAAAACATATAAAATACAAATAGAAACATTGGTCAAAAAATATCAAACTATCAATAAAATATCCGAAATAATACGTATATGGTACAAGCACTCTCTCAATCTTAATTTCAGACACACCAAGCCTAAAGTCCACCGCTTTCCCAAACATTTGTTTTCTTCACATTACAAAATCGCTTTCTACTTATGTTACTCTCTCTCTTTCTCTTTCTCTCTCACCCTTCCCCTTTGTGGTGCTTCCCTCTCTTTATATCCCTCTTATCATTTTCCCTATTCTTGCAAACCTAGCTCGCTTGTATCTTAACACTAGCACCCTCTTCTTCTTCTTACTCCTTATCTCCTCCTTCTCCTTCTAGCCTGTCTTTTTGCTCGTCAATTTCCAACCAAAACCATCGTTTCTTCTTCTTGCTTTGTTCGTCTTGCACATTAGAACCGAACAAACTGTGGAAGCATCAAAACTAAACAAGGCTATCACACTTTGATAGCATATAATAAAACTACATATATATATTACACCACTCTCTAGCTAGGGATATTATGTCTAGCAGAAGGTCAAGGCAGGAATCAGGGTCGTCTACTAGGATCTCCGATGACCAAATCATCGACCTTGTTTCCAAGTTGCGTCAACTGGTTCCTGAGATTCGCAATAGGCGTTCTGACAAGGTATTTCAAAACTCTATTATCTCTCTCTTCCTTCAATTTTTATGTGGACTATTGTAATAGAATTGTTCAATCATGTATAACATGCTCACCTAACTCTAATAGTTTAACAAGTTTTTCCCTTAAAAAAATGGAAGTGATTGCCTAACATGGTATATATGTATCAAACTTAGGCTAAAGCTCGCAAGCTCTTATAAAGTATGTATATATATATATATATATATATATATATATATATATGATGATAAGGATGATGAAGAAGATATATCTTATGCCACAAACTCAGAAGCAATAGTTTAACTTATAGCTTGTTTGTTGTTGTCAAGCTAAGGGAGCAAAGGAGCACACAGTCACCTACTAATGAACATACATAGTGGCATGGTTCGTGCAGCACATGTAAAACAACCATATAATAATAAAAGAAGAGTCTAGGGATAGTCAGAAACTGACCCGGATATTAAGGACTAAGTTCCAAACAATTCCAAAATCTATGCAGATCTCTATAGACTTTAAAGGGTTTGCATTGACTGGTATAATATATGTAAAAAAAGGAACTTTGGTAAGATAAAGATAACACGTACATATAAATATATAAAATAAAACTGACGCAGAACCCCAGAAAAGAAAAAAAAAACTTTAAACAAAAAATGAAGAAGAAAATCTCCCTGCGCCACAACAGTCAAGTAACAAGTGGTTAATTGGGACCAACATCTGCAAAGAAACTTACTGTGTGGACTTCAAATAGATTGCATAGCACATAAATGTTAGAGAGGGATAAGATAAGGAGTGTACCAGTCATAACATTTTCCTCAGTCACCATGTGTTGGAATCTGATATATGCTTCTTCCTTCTCATTCAGCCCTTTTAATACAAAGTACAGCATGTGTAATTATGTTGCAGAAATTTGACTTCTAGGTGATTGAGATTAATGACATTATTTTTTTTTGGCATGTGCAGGTATCAGCATCTAAGGTCCTACAAGAGACTTGCAACTACATTAGAAGCTTACACAGAGAGGTTGATGACTTAAGCGAGCGATTGGCTCAGTTGTTGGCAACAATTGATGCTGATAGTCCTGAGGCTGCTATCATTAGGAGCCTACTTAACCACTAAGCGAGTATTATATATGTGATTTTCTTATTCAGAAGAGACATATATATATATATATATAGAGTGTACTTTATCTTAGGTTGGCTAGTAGAGTGCAGTTTGAGAGTGTACCTTCCCTATGGCAGGTAGGGCACTTTGTTAACTAGGTTTCTGCAATGAACATTAAGTACTTGTACAAGTTATATATATGTGCCTCCTTTATGGATGGCCAGAATGTAGCGGTTGCTAAATCTATTATAAGGTTCTAATAGTTGTGTACTTCAATTACTTCAGCTATGTAGAGGTTTGATGTCAGAATTGTAAGGCACATATTTGGCGAAGAATATATATATATATTGTATTTATTTAATGTTATTAAGAAATGTTATTTATAGAGTAAAATATAGACATACTTGCTAACCATCTGTACCAAAACCTGAAATGAATAAATGATATATATCTTAACAGGCCTCTCATGCATTCCTTTGAGTTTAAAGCTAAGAGCGCGAATTATTTACATGCCTACCTATTTTATTTTGTACTCTAATTTAACTTTTCTTTATAGAAGAATGGAGATTGATTAGAATCATATTCTAGACCATTTTATCATATAGACTCTAATATCTTATTATGAATTGTGTTTTTATTTTAAAAATTTTTATGTTTTCTAGTACCTAGGCACATAAATTATGTATATCTTAACAATTTTAAGGATATATTTTGAAAAGCAAGGTGCACAAAATTTAAAAAAGAAAAATGTGTCCATTTTTTAAAACATCTGTTTTTAAATTACATTTTCCTTTCTTATCTTGTATCAAATTAAGAAGTCATATATTCCACACATGCTACACACTATATACTCATCAATTAACGGAAGGTTTGTTTATTGATAAAAAAAAAGTGTTAGTTAATACTAGAGGAGGCTATAATAAGTAGGACATTTGAATACTGGTTTAATAGCATGGAGGTTGGTGTCGGTAAAGTTGGGCTCAAGTTCCCACAATGAAGCCCAGAGACTGAAAGTGTTTGACGTGAGTGTGATTTGATCTAAATGTTGGACGGTTGGTTAAATTAATATAGAGAACAAAAATATTATTTTAATATTTAAAAAATATAAATATTTATTAAAATACATATTCTATTATCATTAGTTATAACAATAGTTTTACTCATTTTTAACATTCATATATTTAATAATTATAAAATAAATATCTCGATAAAAATTTATTTTTTAATTATTAAAATAACATCATCTATCACAGGGATCCACTCTTTTAGACTTTTTAGAAGTATGCAGAAAGGGACAATTAATTGAGACAGATGCCCACAGAAAGTGTCTTCGTTTTATCATCAGTAAAATAGAAAAAAGCTGTGTTCACAAAAAAGAAAAGAAGAAAGAAAACAAAAGGTGAAAGAGAGATTGGAATGTTGCGGTTATTCAAGGAAGGCGTGCTCTAGCTTCTTTTGCCTATTTTTTTCTTGTCGTAAGGATTTACATTACATACTCATAAGTTTCTTCTTTCTTTTTAGTTCTTTTGGTTTGTTTTTGTTGTCAGTGTTAAAGTAGGAGCGCAATTATAGGAACGAAATCGTATAGAATCCAAATCTAAATCTAGATGTAGAGTCTATAGAACAGTATAAAAATGAAGTGAAATTCGCATGGTAAATTGACAAATTTCGGTTCCTTAACGACAAAAAGAAAGAAGAAAAAAACCAAAGAAAAAACTCTTGGTGGAATTTAACTGAATTTCACTTATAGTAAATTCTCCTTTTTCTATCCATAAACTTAAACTTTTAAGAGGAATAATTCTTGATATAAAATTATTCAAGTTTCAAGCTCAAAAAAAAATTTTATATGAGAGAACATGATACATATAAAATTATTTATGTATATATATCCATCAACATAAATTTTTAGTAAAGATAATTTTATGACAATAAAATTAAATTTTAACGATGGTGAATTGAGTTAAATTTTCTTAAAAACATACTAATGATTTTTTAAAAATGGATTACTTTTGATAGAATTAAAATTAAAAGTTAAGATTTTAAAATATAATTCGATTTTCACATCTAAAAATTTTAGTGATTTTGAATTTATATATATATATATATATATATATATATATATATATATATATATATATATATATATATATATATATCTCCATATGAAAGGAAGTTAAAATGAATTTTATGCTGTACTCTTATTTGAGTGTTTTGAGTCTTCATCCAACTATTGTAAAAGGAAGCCAAAATGAATTTATTGGGATATGGTATAATATAACACTAAAAGGTGCATACCATCTTTCTCAAATAAACTTTGTTCACAACACCAAAAAAAGAAGTACTAATGTACTAGCTTCAAGCTCAAGGCAAAATCGAATATTGTATATTACCCGTATTTAGTTTAAATTGGTAGGATTATATAAAAATAGAATATAAGTCTCAGGTATGTGGTAATTAGAAAAAAACAATTATATTTTGTCATTTGCAACTTAACATTATTTACAATCTCTCTATCACCGTTGGCATTGCTCGACCAGACCACCACCCCCATTCAGTCATGTTCACCCACGCTTTACATGTCAGTACCCTAGTCATCTCAACTACAACATCATCAATTTCATTATCAAGTTTTTGGTACGGTTAACTTCTCATTTTTTTTTCATTGCCATTGTCACCTACATCACATATCACTCAGCTATCCGTCATGAAAATAGATAATTAAGAAGACAATAGTAACCTATGAAGTTAATACAGTAAATAAGTAAATCTTCCTCCAAAGGAAATGTCTTCCTTCAAAAAAGCATCCAATAAAGTTTTCCAAGTTTTCCAGAAGCCGTTTCCCTTGCCGATTTAATTACAAATATGATATTATATCTTAATTCAGAACGAGGCATATATAACAAGAAACGTGCACGTGTTTACACCATAGATTATTGGGCGAGAAATAGTTAAGTATCTTGAGAACAAGAAAAAATAGTTGCTTTTTCCCATTTAATTAACCCATTAATTTTGTGGGTCATTATTGTGTTTTGAGAAATACTTAGATGTACTGAATGTAAAAGAAGAAAACTTATTCTTGATTCAGTTATTAATTGACATCAATTTTATATGTTATTATTAACTCCCATACTTTTTCTATTACAATAGATGTGTCAACACAATAAATAAAATAGAACAACAGTTTCTCCCTCTAAGAGCATCTAATAAATTTTCTTGTGTTTCACTTTTCTAGTATTTTTAATATAATAACTAATATGTCAATTAATAAATGAATAGAGAAAATATTTCTCTTGATCTTGAAGACTAAGTACATGAAAATATCTTTATTTGGCAAGTTGATTACCCACACTGACACTTTTTATTTATGGATAAATTACACTCACCTCTCTTGAGGTTTGTGTAAATGCAACTTACATTCTCTCTTATTTGTCAAGTCCCACTCCATCATTCTTTGTCAAATTTTAAGTATTTATATTCGCTAACTCACATGACAACTGTTTCCTAAACTTAACAGAATGACATTTTTGTAATACTAACTATTTTAAATAATAAAATTATAAAAAATACATGTACCCATTTGTTAAGTTTAAGGGTATTTTTATAATTTTATTAATTAAAAACGTTAATACACAAAAATATCATTTTGTAAAGTTTATTATCAGTGTTATGTGAATAAAGAGTGAATATAATATAACTTAAAATTTGACGGGCATGAGATGTGATCAGTGAATAAATGAGGAGAATGAGTTACATTTTCAAATTAAAAGGATGAGTGTAATTATCTTAATTTATTGGTTGTGAAGTTACACTTTTATAGCGGAAACAATGCTGTGTGTGGCTTGGTACCAATGTCTGACTTTACTGCGCAAGTTGCTAGAAGTTGCAACTGATTAACGAAAAAAGTGCTGCAAAAATATTGTTAGGCCGACAATAGAAGAAAGTGACTAAACGTTTGAGAGAGATCCGATCAAGCCATATATGTTTGATCCTCTGCAGTTGGAAAACGATACGTGAGGACCTAGCCTTGTGGTCATCAATTGTAGTAAATTCTGCTGAAATCGATGAACACTGACCGTTAATAAATTGATGTGTTATTATATTGGCTTTCTTGCTTACCACTCGTTCGTGCTTTATCGGCCCATGAATTCAAAGCAAAATAGTAAATTTAATTTTGAACTACGTAGCATAGTTAGATATTTATATATGGAAAGCAAACACGTGAATCATTAATTTTGGCTCTATATTCGTGTATTTATATGACCATAATCTTACAAATAAGCTATTATTTCTAATGAGCTATAAGAAAATATTGGTAATATATCATAAAATATTGATACTAATAACAAGTCGAAAAATTAGAACACAATTCTAATAACAATTCATCATGTTTAGGTATACTCATAATAAAATTAATGAAACTCACAATAAGTGAATGTATATTGAATAAAGTGGATGAAATCCAATTTCATTGTGTGTCTAGATGTGAGGAGGTGTTAGGATTATAATAGGAAGTATGTACAACATAAAGAGTTGGCCATTAGAAGTCAATATTTTGTTTCTTTTTATTATTATTTTTTGTTAGAAGGAAGGGTTCTATAACACACATGAATAGAGAAATATAAATCATTTGCATGTGGTGAGCATGAGTTGCCTTAAAGAATAGACGCACTTTAATTTAATGGGTGTGCCATTAAGTTACAAGTCCATTGGTATTTATTTCATATACAAATCCACAAAGATGTCATGTCTAATGCAAAACTAATAATCATGGAAAGGAAACTGGAGGCATGTGGCATGCAGATTTTAACTTTTATCAAGTTAACCAAACTCCTTATCATTAATTATTCACACCTATTCTTAAATATAAAATCGTTCATGGATCTTTATTTAACAGTTTAAGCTTTTAAAGGGCAAGCGTGCATGTGTGTGAAGTTCTCTGAGATTTTGTTAATTTCAGAGCCAGTGCTAACATGCAAAGGGGAAGGACGACTTAAGAATTAAGATCATTGGAACAACTTAGGTTGTCTCAACGAAAGAGGCTCATCAGTTAGTGGAAGAGTGTGAGGTTAAAATTCTTGTTATCAGCTTCAGAAGTTGTTAATAGTTTGTTAAGTTTGTTGTGACAGTAACTGGTAAATAGTTTGACTAATGAACTAATCATTCATTCAATCAATTCAATACAGGGTTTCAATTCTCTCTCGACCTCAATCTCTGCTTTCATAAGTATACCACATTAACTGTGACATTAGAGGTAGAGGTAGAGGTAGAGCCCTTACCATTATTATGTACCGGGTAATAATGGTAAGTTAGGACAGTTGAGATGTATAATCACTCATATAGAATTTGATATTTTTATGTTATAGTCAAAGGCATTCATTTTGATCTACTATTAAAATGTTCCTCAGTGTGATGAAGAGAACAAGAAGATGTGATTAAACTTAAACTTATTGGATAGGTCATGGTCAAAAGTTAGTCAAGATTGAATTAATTACATTTATTGGATCATTGATGTATGCATGTATTTTAAGATGCTTGTGTCAGATGCAAAATAATGAGCTCCAACTAGCTAGTCCATGTAGTTTTCATAAGCAAGCAAAGATGTGTCTATCCTCAAAATCTGGGATATTCTGAAGTTTTATATGTTGCTATATGCATCAGGTGTGCTTAATAAAATCATTATTGCGCATTGTTCAGACTATTTTCAAAGTGAAATCATGGCACTATTTAGATTTTAGCATATCTCAGCTGATGGTAAATTAATGGGAATTTTGGAGGAGTTTATATAAATTTAGGTGACTCAATAGTTCACAAACTGTCGGGTGTGAAAAGTGAATTCAGGGAATATTGCAAGTGATCATTTCTCACACTAAACACACCTTTGTTAAACGAGATTAGCTTTGTATTTAGAAGCAACCAAACATGGAGACTTGCTCTTTGGTAGCTGATTCTTGAAAGCATGATACTAACCTCCTAAATGTGATAAGACTAAGATGTTCTGGACAGCATGGGTTAAAATGAAAATTCTATTAATTAAGGACAAGACAAATGGTATAAGGCTTTGGGGGAGATGGGAACTGAATTAGACTGATCAAAACCAAAACAAGCTGTAAACAAAGCTATGAAGAAAACGAAATATGGTTGAAAGAAACTAACATACATGAATCTGAAAAATTAATGATATGTTTTAGTGTGTCTTGTGTTTGGGATGTTGTTTGTGGTCTTCTTCTGCAAATTTAGATTCCCTTTATATGCCACATTCGTGTAGGACCTAATTCTATGATGTGGGACAGGATCAGCTAAAATCTGAACAACAATCAGGAAAGTACTGATTTGGTGGGTGGCAGAACAGTTGGGCTATAACATGTTGGGGGAGTCTGAGATGGTTTTTTATAGGAATTAATAATAAATTAGGTAAGTTAGTTAAGATGATTAGTTACAAATTTTATAGATTAGTTAAAGTTAGTATGTATATAAATAGTAAAACAACAACTTTGTAATACCACGGTTGGAATAGAATGAAAAAGTAGGTTCTTTCTCCTTGACTAAAAGAAGTTCTGTCACTTTTGAAGTTAGCCTTGAGTTTGGGATGCAGGAGAAATTGGAAATTGGCTCGAATTGGAGTCTCTTGATGTGACCCTTATATGGGAATTGGAAAAGGAAGCTTGCACTTGAAGGTAGAATAATAGTTAGAAACTTGAAAAGTGTGTTAGAGAGGACAAGTGTATGCTAATAGCAGCCATAAGGAGAATGATATTTTCATATACGAAGAGTGGATGTTATATGTGACATCCACTTTATTATTACTATTAGATAAATTTTTGGTCTCCATTCATTTATTTAAATAAACTTATTCAATGATAATTAAATGAATGTCAATTGAGACATTCATATTTTGAATGTGAAAATAGCATCGCTTTAGCTATAATATAGCCTAGCCTAGAGCTTGATCCTGCGTTGAGAATTATGGAAGTGGTCGCCACAACAGCGATTAGCAATTTGATTATGTGTTGTTACGGTGAGCGTACAGTTGTTTGTGCACTGTGGTTGTTCATTCGTGGAGTTTTGTCCTTTATCACAAAAAGGTGAAATTATTCAAATTCAAATTAAGAAATTGATTCTGGTTAATACGGTGTCATTTAGTTTTTTCTTTATGTACAGGCAAAAGTTGAAGAAGATCACAAATAGGAAACAAAAGTAATTAATAGCAATAAGGCTAAGGGCCAATTTGGTGTGAAAATAGAAATAAAGTACGAGCTTTATGAATTAAATATATAAATAAAATCATAGGCAAAATTATAAATTTCATTCCACCAAAAAAATTTTGAATTTCATTTAATTGTATTAGTCAATATAAAGTTTTCTATATAAATATTCAATTACATATTGCTATATTATTGAAATTTTTAACTATTGTAATAATTATCTTAAAAATCACATCTTAAAAATAATATGTCAAAAATTTAAAACCAATCGTTAATGATTTACCTCATTTTTACCTAGTATACAAACAAACTCAAACAAGAAAATCTACAATGATATTAGTGACCATAAATTATTTATAACTGTAAAGTTACATGTTCATTCTTCTTGCAATTGCAAGAATTCAATAAGAAAGATTTTCACTGCCGTATTTTTTTATTTTTTTTCTTGGCTACCAACAACATTCCCCGCCAATCAATTTTGAGAAATGAATGCATTGATTCAAGAATCATCATCGATTTCCACTATAGAACGCTCTCTTTAGACAAAAAAACATCACCACGCGCCAAGACATTAACACCAAAGTGTGAAAAAACATAATCAAAAACAGGTGTGAGCTCCCAGCAGCTCCACAAAACAAATGGTACGCGCGTGATTCCAATCTCCACTGCCACGACCTTTTTCTTCCATCCATCACTCCTAACATCACCAAACACAATCCTACTTTGGATTGATTACGCGCAATGTTTCATCACAGACACACACACACACTCTGTCTCTTCTGAGGCTTCTCTGCTTTCAGTTCTGAAAACAAAGAATACTAAAAGCACTGCCCTTTTCACCAATTTCGATCTTGCTTCGCTCTTTGGGTATTTTACTTTCACTTGACTCTCTTTTTTCTCCAACCCCTTTTGTTTTCCCACCTTGGTTTCCCCATTTTCTACTTAGTTCTTGTTGTTGATCACAGCAATATGCCTTTTGCTTTGCTTGTTGATTCTACTGTTAATTTTGCATGTGGGGTTGTTTTTTAATCCTTTATGATCAAACCCAGTTTTGGATTTTGTAATTTGAAACAGTTTGGTTAGTTTGCATTGGTTGTTGAGAGTGTGGGAAAAAAATATCTTGCTTTTAGTTGATGGGGGGGCTATTCACTATTCATTCTCATTTGTGGTAAAATATGATGTTCCTTTACATGGCAGGAGCTGATAAATGTGATCAAATAAGAAATAGAATATTAATTGAAATAATAATAATAATAATAATAATAATAAAAATCTTGTGATTTGGGACATCGTCTGTGTGCTGAAATTGAGGCTGATATGTGTTTGGGACCACTAAATGTTTATGGAATTCGGTATCTGTAGTAGATGAAGTGAATGCTCCTAAATGATATAGATATTATAGATAATGTTTTTATCTGTAATTTACTGTACTGCTGCTTATCTTCATTGTTTGTTTCTTGGTTCTAACAACTCATAGGCCTTATTAATGGAGCAATGTAAGGGAAGAAAGGCAAGCATGTGCCTTCTCATTTATGAGTCTCTGAAGTGACATAAATAATTTCCTTGCTGGGTCACTCTCTTTAGTTATAATCAGTTTGTCAAAATTTTGACTTGCATTGCTTTCTGCAGGTTTGTTGAATCCAGGTTCTCTTTTCCAAATTGAGACTTTCTGAGTCACCTGACAGTTATGTATCCTGGTGGTTACACTGCTGAAGTTACAAGCTTGTCCCCAAGGGCTACAGAAAATGATGTGCACAATTTTTTCGCATATTGTGGTGTAATTGAGCATGTTGAAATCATCAGGCAGTGTTACTCAACCTTATTTACTGATAAAAATCTTGTATATTGAAATTGAACCTTTTAATAGTTTTTACTAATTAAACTTGAGCTAGGTTTGAGTTTGATGTTCATGGTTCTGTTAAAATGTTGACTAGTTACAATTGTTCTGCATTTGTTCTTGATGTAGTATACATATTGGATTAATATTTTAAATAGTCTTGACTTCTTTAATATTTAAATTTGCAGTCATGATAAACAAATTAGTTAGTCAGCCTTATGGAAGACGACAACATGCAATTTTCTATTCTATCTGTTATGAGATCCTCACTCAGACTAGTGTGCTGGACTATGAACACATCATGTTTGTCTGACAAGACAATGTGACAAATGTACATTAGTCAAGGAATTGGATATCTTAGAGACATGAATCAACACTGGTAGATATTATCCCTCATTTGTCTCTGCCTCCTTTAAAATTAGATGATTCGAAGAGACATAAGTGCATTGGAGCAAGTATTTTATGTCCATCACTTCTTTGTATATGATAGATTCCAGATTATCTCAGCCTTCCTGTTGAACTAAGTTTTTTTGCATTGTACTTTTTTCTACTATTCAAGAAAAGGTTTTTCATGATTAGTATATCATGGAATGGATAAATTTGTCAACAGCTTTTACATTACTAATTGCTGCTGAGACCACTTAGGGAAGTTGTGAATTTCTCTTCTTAATTTTCATTGTCGCAGCTCTTATTCTCTTATAATCAATAAATAACAATCAGAATGCTGATATAGACTATTCTGAAGATGTTGATATGGGTTTGTTCACTTTATTCCACAGTGCTGTTGAATATAAAGATTATATACTTGTAAGTTGCAAGGCCCCAAATGATAGGCATGTTAGTTGACTGTGTAATTATAAGCTATGAAGAATAACATGGAAATAACAGGAAAAATTGCTCTTGTCAAGATACAGATCTGGTGATTATGCAGCTACTGCATATGTGACTTTTAGAGATGCTTATGCCCTGGAAACTGCATTATTGCTGAGTGTAAGTTGCTTATCCTCTTGCTTCTTTGATCTCTTATTGTTGAATATCAAGGATTGGCATAACATATAACAGATTTCCTTGATATTTCACCTAATGTGGGCTAGATAAATATCTGTAATTGAGGATGGTGATTTGCTTTTGCATTAAAGTGCAAGATGGATCTACAATCTCTTTTAATGATTTTTGTCTTTACCTTCTATGTGATAGGTCGAATGATAGAATTATGTTTCTAGAGACGTTATAAGTTCAGCATCCAAATAATAACAGATACCATTATTTACCCTCTTTTTTCTATGGCATCACTTTATCCATGTAGTCAATCCCATTTAGTGGGACAACGATGATAAATAATATTTTCATATGAAAGTTCACTTCACTCCATTAGAGAAAATAGGTTACTTACATTATGATATTTCTACCTCAATCAAATTCATCTTTTTCTGTATCTGGCATTCTTCCTAGCTTAATATTGTTTGCTAACCTGCATATTTTGGCTCAATGCTATTTCAGGGATCCATGATTTTGGACCAATGCATATGCATTTCGCGTTGGGGAGCTTACGATGACGACTGCGATAATTGGAGGAGTCATGCATCAAAGCCTGAATGCAGTATTACAGCCTCAGAAGTATGCCAGAAATCTTTCCTTAGAAAGGACTTTTGCTTTAAGTTTGACCAAAACGATAATCCAGCAGAGCATTTTTTGTGCATATTTGAAAACATTTATAAAACTACTTTTACCTATGGGCTACACATGACAAGCTATATATTATGAAGAGAGTATAAGTTATTTGAAATATGTGAATTCTCTGTTTTTCTAAATGGTTTGATTTAGACTGTTGGGAAAGTAAGTTTTAGAAAATTAGATCCTGTCGTAAGTTTTCAGTATTTCTTGTCTCCTAAAGGCTTTTCACACCTATGATTCTCTCCTTCCAAAATAATGAAAGAGCAATAGGAAATAGCTAAAAGATATAAAAGCAACTCAAATCCATGAGGATGTCTCAGTAGTACTCAACCTTGAAGTAGCTGGCTTGTTTTTCCTGCACTGAAGAATTATGTTGCTTCCTTCATAATTTGATTAAGATATCTGTCAACCATTGGTTGCTGTTCTTTTATTTTCTTCTGTTGTCCAAGAGTTACTCAGTTATTGATATGATCATCTGTTTTTGTTCATGAACTGTACAATATGGTGAGACCCTAGTTCAGTTAGGCAACCATTGATTAATGTGGCATTATTTCCTTTGACAGGACATCCATACGGATAAGTTTGCTTCTTCCCCCGGAGAAGCACTAACTATGGCCCAGGAGGTTGTCAAAGCAATGGTAGCTAAGGGATATGTTCTGGGCAAAGATGCATTTGTCATGGCAAAAGCTTTTGATGAGTCTCATGGTGTATCATCTACAGCAGCAGCCAAGGTTGCTGAACTCAGCAATAAAATTGGGTTGACCGACACGATTAATTCCGGTATCAAAACTTTTAAATCGGTGGATGAGAAGTATCATGTTACAGACTTCACCAAATCAGCTGCAGCAGTAACTGGGACAACGGCTATAGTTGTGGCAACAGTTACAGGGAAAGCAGCTGTGGCAACTGGTAATGCTATAGTCAATAGCAGTTACTTCGCAAAGGAGCTCGCTGGGTTTCGGATATGTTGAGTCGCGCATCGAAAGCTGCCGCTGATCTGGGGCAGAATGAGAGGAAGTGAAACTCCAAATGTAGACTGCTGTCTTATATGTTCAGCTGTCGTACACAACAAACAAAGAAACTTTTATTTATTGTGATCTGTTATAGAGTATGGGACCTGAACTTGCTCCGCATATGTGGCTACTCATCGGTGCAAATGTTTATAACCTTAGTTTTGGAGGATCCCTGGTAAGCAGCCACTTTGTTTGTATATCTTTTTAGAAATTAGAGAACATGGAAGAGTTTCCAGTTGTAAGCATTAAGCTTGTTATCTACTTTCATATTCACTTGTGTTGTATTTTCTTAAGATCTTTACATACAGAATCCTGAAAACAGTCTCTGTGCTTTGTGGGTAAAACTTGAATATCTACTCTTTTCATACCTCATACCCCACTAAGTTTAAGTCCCCTGCATTGAGTTGCTCTTTACATATAGTATTCCCTATATGTGACTAATATTAAACTAATATCTGAATCTTGGAGCACATCAAGAGACATATGAAAGATGGTACCTCCAACTAAATCTAGGATTGCTTATAGTTCAATCACCTAACTGAATGGCACTACAAGGCAGATGCAAGATAGACATTCCTTGCTTGCTAGTTGCTACATACACAATAATTAATTTCAGGTTCAAGTAGTTTGGTTGCATCAACTCTTTTCATGATGCGCAACACTCACGGTGGTTACTTTCAAATCATAAGCAGTCAACAATCTACATAGTAACATGTGAACTACTTTTCTAATATTTTTATGCTACAATTGATTCCCAGCCAACCAGATGGTTGTACTTTTATAGGCATCCCAGCCAACATATCTTATTGCAAACTATTTTATCATTCTCTTTACAACCCAACTACTACTTTGCCATAGCCAACCTAGTTTTGCGCAATAAATAACTAGTTACAAGCATTTATCTCCATTATTTGACTGTTCCTTTCTCTCAATGGCCTTGATCCATGCAAATAGGAAACTATAACCATATTTATATTGCTAAGTTTTTTTATAAAAAGTCACTTTGATGACAAGCATTCATGGGCTTGGTTTGTCATATAGGCAATGTGGATCCCCCTTTTGTTTGTACATGCCAGTTACAATCCTCTATTTACTTTCAAAGCCGTGCAGTGGTTGGTTTCTTTCTTATGAACGGACAATACTTCTTTAGGAATTATACTTGACTTAACTAGCTTATTTTCACAAACTTTATACAAGTCGTTGGATGACATATAAATTTCACAGTAACTTTTTCTAAATGATCTAAATTTGCAAGGATAAAATAAAATTTGTTAAATTACCATTGATCTTAACTTCTTAGTGCTTTTATTTGCAAGAGCTACAATGAGCCTTTTTCTCTAAAGTAGCATGCCAAAAAGGGAAAAGAAGTCTCTTTTGAACGTCAAGACACTAACTGATTTATTTTTCATACCAATCTGCACAGTTGTGATGCACTCTTTTACCTTTAATCAAAACTGTCCATATCTGTTGGGGTCACTGACAATGTTAGGTGATTTTGTATATGAAAAGGAATGCATCATTTTGTGTTTTCTACATCTAACACTATCCTCCACATAAATAAGCAATTGGCACCTCAACCATTACTGCACTGTAATTGTCATCTACCACTAGCCACCAAAGCAGATTATGATTTTGATTGGACGGCAAGGGACATGTAGTCTATAGTATTTTCTTGCCTATAGCCTCTAGGTCCATTTTCTTACATGAACACATGAACATGATTAAAAGAAGACATAAGTAGACAAGGAAGAAAAAGTTTGCCCGTTTGGCACAAATCATTTGTATCATTCAGGTGTTCCTTAGTGGTGTTTTCTTATGCGAATGGCACCACACGAAATTTTAATTCTACATTCCATGAACGTATCAATTATTTCACATAATTAGGTGACTGAAATGTGGCACCGCCTTGTGATGATCAACGGAAAAATAGTCAACAGAACCCTTTTCAAATTTTAAGCGCATCTTTAGGAGAGTATACTGTGGTGTTACCTGAAGTCAAATTTGGTGATTCTTCTTGTCTCTGTGTTTAGGACCATCTAGCCTATGATGTGTCATTTTCTAGCTTAGAAGATAAAAAATTCACTGCAATCGACTCAAATTCCACTAATTTCAACTTGAATGATGGACAAGAACCATAAACAACAAAAATAGACAGAAAAACCTTAAATGAGAATTATAAAGAACTAATTTTAATTAATTGTTTAGCAAGGATAGTGGATATACATTCACATGTAGTGCTTTTCCATCCAAAGAAACATGATTTGACTCAATCACAAGCTCTCTAGCCGAAGCTGACCCCAGACAATGTTCACCTAATATGCTATTTTATGCCCCACTTAACCTGAGTTTATTAAATAAATAAGAAAATTGGGATGGTGCTTTAGAAAATTATCAGTTCAAAACAAATATAGAAAGAACCAAAGAACCCAGTAAAATAAAGTATTATTATTCTAACATAGCAAACACTTTAATTTACAAATAATTTGAAGCTTTAGAAAATTTCACACGATTCATTCTTGTGTAACCAAGCAATTGTAATCCAATATAAAATCAGGGGCTAGAAAAAGTGTGCTAGCTGCTAATGATCTTAACTTGTATCATGACCAACATGTGGTAGCTTAAAGATGGACAAGCATGCTAATTGCATTGAGCTTATAAACCCAAAAAGCATTCAAGCTCCCAATGTAAAGGATTCCAAACATTACATCTTTGAAATTGTAAAAAGGGAGAAGAACTCATTATGAAGTGAAAGAATGCAAAAGCTACTAACTAATTTTGTAATTCTCTTTGCATTTCTTCTTAATTTGGCATGGAAGGAAATATTGTATACAAGCATTCTCTCTTTTTCTGAAAATGGGAAATTAAAACAAGTGTACACTATGCAGCAAGCTGCAATTTAGTTGTGCAAAGGGACAGATTAGAACACGTTGTTTCACTCTTTCTATTTGCCATGCTCTTTCACTAGTATCCAGCATGCCGAAAACATAACTCTACAACAAAATCTCACAAAAATAAAAACAAAATATACCCTGAAGACTAAAAACTCAAAATTTGGTTTCATAAGTGTCACCTGTAAGTAGGAAACTAGTAGCAGCAAATTGGGCATCGAATTAGTCCATTCTCATTGCAATCAGGGCAACGCTGGAATCCACACTCACCCACCTCACCGTAGTCATATTCTGCTTCTCCTTCTCCTTCTCCTTCTTCATCATCGCCTTCATAGTAGATTTTGCAGCTTCCAGAACATGTTTCACAAGGAACAAACCTTATATCCCCACATGCCTCACATACACTTTCCTCAACCCTCTCACAACATTGCAACACCTTCTCAAGCTTACCATCCTCATGCAATCTTTGAATCTCCTCAGCCCCACCAATGCAATTCCTCCCAACAAACACCCTTGGCAACAACCCTCCACCACCACCACCACCATAGCCATTCCTCAGAAGCTCTTTCAGCTCATCCTTGAACACTGAATGCATTGACACATCCCTCTCATCAACCTTCACTCCCAACCCTTTCAAGATCAGCCTCACCTGGCAACAATCCTCATAAGTCTTCCTCACCCCGCGCAGGCTTGTGAAGTACAAAACCACCTTGTCCTTCCCACAATGAGGAGCAACTTCCACATCAACAACATTAACAGCACCGTCATCACCACCGCCAATTTTGGTCTTCTTCTCTTCACATGATGAGAACCCCTTTTTAGTCCCTTGTTTCTCTTCATCACATGGTGCTGGCCTCCTAAGGTGAAAAGGGCTTTCAGGAGACAACTGCTGCAATGACTTCCTGAAAGAGGCAATCACCTCAGGATCAAAGTCTGAGATTGCAGGGTTTAGCCTTGCCTCTTCCTCAGTCATGTGAAGCCACAAGGGCTTTGGTGAATCATTGGAATTATTGATCAATTTGGGAGGATCATCAGCATCAACATCACCACCACCACCACCACTGACATCAAAAGAGAAGCTTCTACAGCGATTTGGTGACCTGAAAGGGCTTGTGTCTTCAAGTCCTTCCATCAATTCCCATGTGTTGATGGTTTCTGGCTCACCAGGTGGTGTCCTTGTTGGTGTCATGGGAACAGCTTTTGGCAACTTTTGCTCAATCATGTTGGACCAAGTCTTGGCCTCAATTAGCCCCATTGAAAACTCTTCCTTCTTCTCAATAATCTTCTCCTTCTCCTTCTCCTCATCCTTGTCTTCTATGAAGTTTTCATTAGCAAACCTGAAACTCTCACTGTGTGTGACTTTTCCATTGGAGGCAACAACATTGGAAGAGGGTAGTTGGTGGAAGTTTGAAGCAGGGGAATTGAGTTTGAGAGTGCCTAATGTTGTGGATGTCAGTGCCACAACATGGTAGGTATCACCTTCCGTTTGTGGAGGGTGATGAACATGCATTGAGTAGCTTCTTGGAACAGGAGAATATGGAGCATTGCAATGGCGGCAACGCTTTTGCTTGGAATTAGCACAACCCATGATCAAAAAGAACAAAAAAGAATTGAATTGATCATAAAAAAAAAGAACCAAACTTTTGAGGATTCAATTTTGGTGTGTCATAAACCTTGGAACAAAATTGAGAACCTTGGGAAAGATTATAATCACAAATACACAAAAAGGTGATGATGCCAATTGTGGAAAGAATAATTGTATGGCCAATACCATAGGCATAGCTCATTCACCATTCTTGCAAATCAAAACCCATCTTTCTTTTTTGTGTTTGTGGTGATCATAACCATGTTGATGAAGACGACCCAGTTGGGAAAAAACAAAGGACATGACCAACTAACTTTCAAAGATTGGTTTTTTTTTTGTTTTTTTAAAATGCTGTTTTGTTTTTTGAATTTGTTCCAATGAGAAGAAAGAGATGAAAAAGGAGTATGAAATTGAAGAAAGTTTCCCAGATGAATAGGGAGAATGGGAAAGTGAATTGGGAAGGTCAAAGAAACGAGGCTAAGGGATTTGATCAAATCAACCATTCATTCATCAAAGCCAACAATTGCACCACTATGATCCCACACGCTCTCTCTCTTTCTCTTACTAGAATTTTAGAGAGAGAGAGATGGAATCAATTGGAGTTGCTAAATTTTAAGGTTGGCACTTACATAGATTTATACGATGAAATACGGGGAACAGTTTTTTTTTTTTAAATTCTCTTTTATTTTGCATAGCCCGAAAAAGGGAGAATTAGTAGAACTTATGTTTTAATAAATTATATGACATTTTTTTTAAATAAATTTGACTCATTTTATATCATTCTTTTTCATAAAAGTAATCGATTCAATTATGAGAGTATGCAAATTATATACTTGTTCTATATTATGAGGGTACGCAAATTTTAAATTATATACTTGTTTTCGCAGGAAAAAAAATTACTATAAACTTGTTTTAAAAACTATATATCTAAATCTACGTCTTTATCTTAAAAAGTTGGTTACTTATTGACTATAATTTTTAAAATTAATTTTATAGTACATGAATTTTAAAATAATTATTATAGAAGTCAAAATTAATGCATAAAAATAAAAAGAAAATATGAGAGAGTTGAAATTTTTATTGAAATTTACTTACTAAAATAGTATGACATACATGTTAAGAAAATGAAAAGTAAGTAAGCCTCACCAAAAAACAAATGAAAAGTAAGTTACACAATTTTATTCAATCAAATAATCACTCTTGTCTTCTCTAAAAAAAATTAATAATTTTTTCTTGATAATATTATTATGAAATAATTAACATTTATAATATTTTAATTTTAATATATTCATAATGTGAAACTCCAATTAAATTTTTTTATTTAAAATAATAGAGTGAGAATTAACTATATTTATTAATATAATATTATATAATTGAATGATTATGTAAAATTTTTATATATTATTAGTACACTAAAATTAATTTTTTTTTTATAATCTTAATGAGAGAAATAGTTGGGGACAAATTAGGTGGGTGAGTGACAAGGTTATTATCTTTTTCTGTCTCTGTTGTCCACAATATATAAATGTAACAATAATCCAAAACTCTCTCTCTCCCACGATGTTGATGTTAATGTTATGTTACGAAGGAAAAAAAAAACCTCTTTTTCGTTATTGTTTTCTCAATATGATGTTTTTATTCAGGTACAATGTATGAGAGAGTAAAATTTTATTTTCATTCCTAAAATTATATATATAATTTATTTTAATTCTTAAAATTTAAAAAAGTGATTTAATTTTATTTTTTTAATCATTTAAGTTAATCCTCAGTAATATAAGGACTAAATTATTTTTTAAAATTTTGGAGAATAAAAAGATACTTTCTTGTTTATAGATTTTAAAGTGAATCGCGTATGTATAAAGGAATCTTTACTCATTTATGACAGGTGCCCTACAGCGACGTCATCACCACTCGCACCATTTGGAGCGTGAACTGGGTCCCAGTGCTTCTCAGTGTTCATTTCACGTGTGATAAACACTGCAATCAGCTGGCGCGTTGAAGAGATACGCGACGGAATAGTTTCATACATGAGTGCCGACGTTACAGTCTAACCTTCGCCTTAGACCTTAAGTAATTTATTTTGGAACTTTATTTTTTATTTATTAAAATCCGCAGATAATTAGGCATGTTGTAGGCAAAGAATGGTTTTAATGAAGAAGATAATATTGGGATCATTTAAGAAACGTAACACTCTCCTTTTCACTCCATCTATCCATTTTTTCAAGAATTTTTTTGTTACAAAACATCTGTATACTTATTATAGCAAGAAACATTAAATCATTTTTTCTCAATTTTATGCATAATATACTTCATTCATTTTTATTAATAGTCATATTAAAAAATCAAAATAAATTGGTATATTGAAATATTAAGGTATCTGACTACAATTATGTCATTATTAATGGTATTATACAAGTCTTTATATAGGTGATTTGGTCAATTCATACGACATTTTATCATTATCAAGATATATTTATTATTTTCTTAATCTATATAATTTTTTATTTTTGGACAAATGAAGTGAAAAGAAGGGAGTAATATTTATGAGACAACTACCCAATGATTATGCCCTTGGTACTATTTTGAAGTTTAAACTCATGATATTTTATTTTACTATATCAATGAAATATACTCTGATCTTTTAAAATATCTATCAATTTTGATCAAATATAGATATTAAGAAAGGTAATAAATGATATTGATAACAGAATAAAATATAGTAAATGAACTAATATATCTCTAAGTATTAATTAATACAACACAATTTTCAAGGCTAATATTATATAGAATGCTTTGAAAATGTAAAATTAATTAGGCATATTATTGAAAAAATAAAATTAATACTTTATTAAAATATGAAATTAATAAATATTTTAAAATATAAAATTATCTGAAAGTTGGTAAATATTTGGAAAGAAAAGAGTAATTATTATCCTAATTTTTGTGCAAAAGGTAAAAATGACACTTAAAATGAAAGGAAAGGGATGGAGTAGTGTAAAATTGAAAGGGAGGGAGTAGTGTTAAGAATTGCATACAATGTACTAATCACTATCATTATAAATAAATGGTGGGATGCGAATGAATGAAATGATGAATCAATTAGTTGGTGTTTTAGAATTAAATGGTGAAGAACTAATTCCGCAAAGACTATTGCCATCCGAATAGAGTAGTAATAAACAATATTAAGCATACATAAACTTCGATTAAAAAAAAAAAAAGTTCTAAAGTAAAGTACATTCAATGGGAACACTTGTTAGGGGCTTGAATTTAATACCTAATAAAATCATTGCCTGCCAAATAAATTTATGATTATATTAGGTGTTCTAAACAAGTGGCTGACACAGAAAAAGCATGGACCGTAATTGCACTAGCAAGTTTAGGGAGGTGAACACACACGACAAATTTTAATGTATTTTTAGAATTTTACTTACAGCCAGGCTAGAATTAAAATTTAATCACAAAGTATCATTTTTTCGGTTCTGTAAAGATATTGAGTTAAGCTTTTACATTTATTGAAATCAAGTTCCATTATCAACAAAAGTTGCATGAAGTGGAAATACCTTAAAGACAAAAGGAAAAAAAAAAAAAAGGTCATGTCCCTCTTATCAGTGTTTTGTGTGATCTTGCGGGCATATTCCTCACATTTACATTGAGTTTAGTTGGGAGTAAAAATTGGATAGAAATTTTTATAAATGAGTTCAATGTATAAATTTATATACAAAATTCATCATCTATGTGAAGTTCTATCCTATGTTTTTACCCCATTCAACTACACTCTTCAAAGCAAGATTTATACTAATAGTGAAATATATAACATATCTAAAAGTGTAGATTCAATAATTTGTTAAGTGTTTATTTATTTTTAGAAGCATGGCATTCAAATCATAATTTGTCTTGCATGGGGATCAGACGATCATTTTCACCGGACTCCAATATTATTTATTTATTTTTTATGCATGCCCCAAAGTTAATTATTGCATTAAGTATATTTTGATAAGATTTTGTTAATGAGTGTCTTAAGACTATTTATTAAAGAATCAATGAAAGGAAAATTTTGATTGTGAAGGTGAAATTATTAAATTTTCAATGTGGTAAATGTTTTAGGAAATTCAAAACTTTTTATTTTAAAAATCTTAATGACCATAAGACGTTCATGGGTGAAATCCATTTTAATAAGATTAATGGATTATTATGAGAGTGAGTACAAACTAATCATTAGAGCCACCAGACTGAATCAGTAGAACGTAACTTGATTAGGGTTTGAGACCTGACCTTGAGGCATATGGGGTTATCAATGAGCAATCAATTTTTAACTTGTGTAGTGCTAAAAGCTGCTAAGGGTTGGTGGGCGCTGAGCAAATGGTGTTACCTGCATTTGGTTAGGCACTCCAGCTTGTATTTATCTATTTATTTATTTAATTAATTTTGGTAACATGTACTCCATCCATCATGAATATTAGTTATTATGGGAAATGAAAATAATAAGGTAAACTTTTCAATGTACCTCAAGAAATTCTTATATTTTTAGAGAAACAAAATATTTATTCTGTTTTATTTATTATTGAGATATTAAGTTATTTTATTAAAAATGGAGAAATTCTTAGGTGCTTTTAAAACAAAATAAAACATTTGCTCTCCTCATTTATTTATTGACAAATCAGCTATCGCATAAAAATATAAGAAAAATAAGAGATAATAATGCCCAAAAAATTTATGTCAATTAATAAATAGAATAGGACAAGTATTATCTATCTTCTTAGTGCACCTAAGTAGTTCTCTTAAAATATAAGAAAATGAGAGATAATAATGACCCACAAAACTTACGTGTCAATTAATAAATAAATCAAAATAAATAATTTCTTTTACTCTCAACACCTAAATATTCTCATGTACCTCATTATTTCCATTTTCCATAGCAACTAATATTCATGAACAGAGCCAGTACTCATTTATAATTTTATCCTTCTCAAGCTATTGCACCCTTCCTTGATTTCATTATAGTCAAATGAAGAGGAGAAAAAGTCATAACAACGGGAAACAGATTTATCAACCAACTCATTCAATAAATCATTTGCAGAAGAAATTGAGCAGATCAATGAGCCTTGTGAGCCAAACTGGGCTTCCTTCTTTGTGAGAATGACCAGTTATCAGTTGCATTTGCCTATCATTCCTAACGATAATTTCCTTCAAAGTAAGATTTTTTTTTTTTATTTTGTGTGTAACTGGTAAATGTTATACTTTAAGATTTTCTCAAACTTAAGCATGACCAATGAACAGTTCAACTTCATTAACTTGAAATCAACTCTTAATTTTTTCACCTAAATATTTGCATAAGCAATTTGAGCAAGACCGAAAGAACAAATGAGGATGAAGTAACTTCAAATTCATATTGAAGAAAAACAAATTAAATTAGGCTAACAAACGCGTGAAGGATTAAATTCTCGTTGATAATTATTTTGCTCAATATTACTTATGTCTTAATGATTAAACCTACTAAATAAAAGAAAACATTTACTTCAAAGAATAATCAATGAATCACCCTTATTAGCAAATTAAATATAGAGCTTGTTAGTACCTGCTTCTTGAGAGAAAAAAGTATTTCTTTAAAGAAAACAAAAACACTTTTAACGATTGGGTCGTTGTTTGTGCTTCTAAAAAACAGAATAAAAAAAAGGAAATTTCTACTTATTTTCAAGAAGAAGTAATATAATTCGGAGAAGAGATGCAGTGGCTCCATTTGGTTAAGATTCTAGATTAAGTTTCTCAAAGCAGAAGTAGAAAATAAAAGTATAAAAAAAATGGAAAATTATTTTACATTTGAATGTAATTATAAGCACTTTTAATTTCTCAAAATTAAAAGTTGTTAAACTAATTGAATATGTGATAGATATAAAAATTACTTTTTTATTTTAAATTTACATTTAAGGATGTAGAAAAAGAAGCAAGTGAGCTCATAGTTTAGTGATAAACTTCTATCTTTTACTGCTTCTGCTTTTATTTCATAAGTAGGACTTTAAATTAGGACTTCTAAAATTGCAAATATAATGCACATTCGTTTCAATTTTTTTAATATTATAAAAATTAAATTTTATATATAATTGTAAAAGTTTAAAATTGATCTTTTCTTTCTCAAATTACTCCTTTTAGCTTATACAAAAAAACTGAAAAATTGATTTTCTTTAGATTATAATTATTTTTAAAAAATTATATAAATGCATGAAAAACTAATTTTAAGCCTCTAGAATTCCATTCAAATATTGGTAAAAGCCTAGTGTATAGTACATCATACTTTACCTATTCCATCGCATCATTGGCCTTTGAGTTATTTCAGTTTGATGACATTATATTAGCTATTTTTGTATCAATAACGTTTAGGTTGAAAGAAAAGTCCACCTTGTCTAAGTTAGATCAAGCCTCCAAGCATATCAAACATTTGTAAAGATACTTATATCTCACTCATTAATATAGAGAAATCTCGTAATCAAATCCAAGTTATGCATGGCTATGCATCATGAGCACAAGTCTAAATAGGTGAGCCAATTCCATTGGCCAAGTTTAGATAATTAAACTATAAACTGTAAGATTAAAACATGCATTGAGTTTAAGAAGCACTTATAAAAATATTTACAGATTATCCATTATAACCTCCAACTTATGGTGATGTGTGAATAAAAGGCTAACCAGATGAGTCAATCCTATTGGACATAATTGTATATAAAGCTAATTAATTAAGATAAACCTCATTAAAATTTTAAACTTATTACACCAACATTTTTTTTCATAATTATTATCGTGATTATATTTGCTTTGATAAGCCAAAAAAGTTTAAAGTACAAACTTAAGAGTAGGTGAAAACTACTCCGTTAGCAGCTTGAGTAGTTTATAACTCAACACATATCAAAATAAGAGCGTTATAAGAATAGTGATCGCTATTTGATCAGTGTTTTACTCCTTGTCATTAATTGAGTTTGATTTTTAGATTTTGTCATTGGTAGATGATCTTCAAATGATTTTGTAAAATTTTCGATGAATTTGACAACATATCTTAGCCTGAATTGAAACAAAATTTTTCTCAACCTAAACTTTACTTAAGTGGGGATTGAGGCAAAAGCTCATAATATCATGATTACATGAGCACACAACACAACCCTGAGTTTTCATCAACCTGATGATTTGGGCTTTGGAGGTACACGTGAGGGCACGTGGACATGAGTTCTTTCCAGTTATTGGATCTTGCCTTGCCTCTCCAATTATGGCTGCACCTCTTTATGGAGGCAACTTCTGTTACCCCTAATCAACGCCTAAATTTCCATCTACAGCATTTCCATGTGCCTTTTACAAAGTCAAATGCATATTTTTTTTATATATTTATTTACATGATAATTAATTCATGTTGTTTTCCAAGAACCAATATAATATTTCATTTTAAGGACCAATTAAATTTTTGTCACATTTTTGTCTTCTAATTTTACAAAGTCTTTTTTTTTCATTCTTTAAAAGTGATGTTGACTCTTATTTAAGTATCTATTTAAATTATCAATTTAATGTATATAGCATTGCGTATATAACACCGTGATGACGAGAAAACAAAATTACATGACATTATTTAAAAAAGGACAATATTGAAATCAAATCGCTAAAAATTATCATTCTTTGTCTGATACTTTAATAAATTTTTGGTAATTTACTTAACTTCGTATTAAACTTATATAAATAGGTTTCGCGCACATCCAATTCAATATTCATACTAAGACAAAATTTATGGGTGTCCAGAAACAAAAAAAAATCTTATTTAATTTTTCACATCGTTAGTTAGCTATATTTCACCTTAATTATAGTGTCCAAAATACATTTTAAAAAATAATAGTCTTAATATCATAAATAAGAAGAAGGGATTTTTAATTTCTGATTCATCTGAGATTCTTCTTAGCAGTACCTTGAAACAGTTTTCACCTTTATTTTTTAATAATAATAAAAATTATATTATTTTTATTTTTTTATAAAAAATCATGTTATTTTAATACATTGAAAAATTATATTTGACCGCAATTTAAAAGGATATCCCTCCCCTCCACACTGCCAACGTTTTCATCAGAACGCAGAAGGTATGAGGAGACGGGACACATTCATTTCAGTGCTGACTTTAGTTAATTTATTGTTAAATTTTGATGCTGACCTCTGCAAGCGATCAACATGAGTAGCACTCTTCTTGACCGCAATCCATTGAAAGGACTTTGGTCAATGGTACAGTAGTAGTTTAAACACATAAGCCATAACTAATCCTAATTAATTAAACCAAATGTGAGAATTAATATATAATTCAGTGGCAAGAAAACAGGGCATGGTATAGAATAAATGTATATCAATCACATGGTGACACAACTAATAAAAGGCTTGTTCTTTTAACCTTCTTCTAGAATAATGAGAATGAACGTCCCAACTGTAGGTCAGTCAGGATTTAGGCACAACTTTGATCTGGATTAGTCCGCCTGGGCGAGACACCAAGTGTGAGACCAAAAATAATAAATGTATATCACAAAATGAAACTAGTTCATGCATGTCTGGATAAAGTTGAGTTAGTAGCTTCTAGTTCTTGGATGGTATGTTTGTCTGCCGCTCACTATTGTTCATGGACTCCACTTCCTAAGTTGCAAAGGCGCAGCTATTAACATATTGATTCAAGAGAAAGCAAGAGAAAAAAAAATGTGGTTTGGAAGTTTGTTCACAGATATTGGAAAAGTGGGACACACATTCTCTATATTGGAAAAGGTTCATGATCCCTAGCCAATCTGATTTTTGGGATGGCAATCACGCTAGCTGTGTCTGTCTTCAGCTTGTCCTCAGGGCCTGAAATTGCGGCCACAATTGTGCATTTCATCCTATTCTATAGAATTCAGTTCTAAAAGTAAATGGAAGTTTTTTAAACGCGCTCCTATTAGTTATTTTATACACATAATGTTGCAAAGTTCAAAGAAATTTTAATAATTTGTTAGTGATTACTTGCACCATTTTTTTTTCGCTGCTACTTACACCTTTTTTTAGTCATAAAGAAGAGGATACTATTAAAATAAAAAAAAATGCTACATATATGTATATACATTTACGCTCATCGCGACACGGTTTTATCAATTAATTGATGATGAGAGTATCATTTTATTTTCTGCAAACTTACACTCTGATTTTATCATATCTCTAATTTCATGCGTCTCTTGTATTTTTCAAGTACTGTTATTAGCAGAATAATGGTTAGTTTTGATTGTTATGTTAATGTTAGTAAGATGGAGAGTTGAATTGGATCCTAAATTTCATTGATATGCATTTTATATTTAGATGGTGTGAGAAGTATATTATGCTAGGAAATAATAATTAAAAAAAAACTTTTATAGTATGTCTTCAAAACAGAGTAAGTGAATGATTATTCGATCACTTTTACCGAATGTTTAAAATCATTTAATGTGATAGAAATGAATTGAATTTCATTATGATTGAATTCAATTTTTTAATTTGAAATGTGTTTAAAAATAAATAAATTTATTTATTTTTAATATTTTGTCTTTCATTAATAAAACTTAATATTTTATTAACAACTTCAATTATTCATTAGACAATATGACATAATCAAAATCACACAAAGCACACTACAAAAAATAATATAAATGGGAAAAAAAACCCAAAAAATGAAAGAAAGAAAGGAAGAAAGAAAGAAGTGCAATCATCGTTACTCAGAGAGCTCTCCCTCGGACAAGCATATGTTAATCAAAAAGGAAAAAAGCTAATCAAACAGAGCTTTTCAAATTAAACCATGTTTCTATCATATTAATTCAATAATGAAACATGAGCAAGAGAGAATGGATGAAACACAAGCAAAAGGGAACTCTATGAGAAAAATCAGTTGATTGGGTGGCAGTTGCGACACTGAGCAAAGCGGTGGCTAGTAGCGACACTGTGTAGACGGGTGGTCAACAACGACAGTAGAGGGGTGGCTAACAGGTTGCAGCAAAGAGGGTCTCTTGGTTTGCTAGGGCTTCACGTTAGATGTTGGCTATTGTAGGTGAGGAAACATTATAATTAAGTAAGGCTAATTTGATAATTTCAATTTTTTAGGTTAAATCCATCATCAAATCAGATCTATTTGGGTATGGTTTCCTTTTAGGTGTTTTTATGGAATTCAATTCTATTGAGATTTGAATTCTTAGCTCAAATTTAGTTTCAAAGTAAGGAATTGAATTCCAATTCTTAAGGGAATTCAATTTTGAGGATTTTCAAATACCATTACAAGCAGCCTTTTTTTAAAAACAAACATGAGTTTAACCTTTATTTTTTCTGAATGTTTTATCGTACGGTGTTTCTTCAAATTATGGCGAATGTTTTGGTGCTCCTTACAATCCACACACCTTGATATTCAGTAAATAAGATTAGAGCAATACTCCAAGAAATTGCATTCTTTTTTTGATTGATGGTTACTCAAAGATACATTGGCAAGAAATACAAGACCCAGAAAACCAAATTTTATTTGTTTTTGTCGAACAAAAACCCAAAATCGGAGAAGTACATAAAATCTCAACCTCTTTTCTTTTTGGGTCTTATTGGACTGTCTTGCATAGAATGTCAACTGAAGCGAGACCATAGCGTGCTTAATGTTATGTTTTTTATATTTTATGGTTCAATAGAGAGCTTTATAAGAGAATGGGCATTCCTTTTTCTCGGTCGAATATAGGAGAGTGCTTTGCCCAGGTAAAGTGCAGGACTACAAAGGTTTGGGCCAATTAGAGTCTGAAGCCCAAGGTTGAGTGAAGACCCAAAGACCCAAAAAAATGGAATATGACACTTAACCTCATCTCTATCAATAACAGTATATTATGATAATCCCTATCCTGAATTAGAAAAATACAACTGAAGCATACTTATATTTGCTTAAAGTGCGGTGAGCTAAATGACTCAGTGAACGAAATCAGCTAAACAAGAATGAGAGTCTCCTGTTTACACAATAAATATACACAGTAATATCAATATTTTTTTGTTACCTTAAAATAAACACAAGTATGAACTACACTCTTCTCCAGCTAGCATTTATCAAATTACATGACTTTCACTTTTGTGTTAAACAACCAAGTTGGTTTTGCAACAACAATTGTCATTAACCATCTCTACCAAAATCTTAAAATGGTTTTATATCCAATGACAATCATAAGGTTAAACCCAAAACTCCTTGCAGTTTGCAATAAAGCATTCACTAATAATTAATAATGGTATTAAGCTAATACAGTTAAAAAAAAAAAAAATGGTGTAGTGTTGTGACCACTTTCAATATTTGCTGTTGTCAAGCACAATCTTTTGAGCCCTAGCTCGTTTTCATAAAAGTCTTCAACCTTAGAAAGAGGATTAGAAGATGGTGAAGTATTGGTCCTGCATGGTGTTAATTGGTTAAATATATAGTTGCTAACATGGCTGAAAATTTTCTGTAATTTCTAAAATATGTAACTGTTGGACATTTCCTTCCACCATTTATGGCTGCTTGTTGCATGTGGAAACAGACATTGACAGGCATTCACCCAAAGATCATGGTTTCTTGAAAATGAAAAAAATGGGTCGTTGATTTCTGTCCATGGGTTTGAGTAACATGTCCTGGTAGCAATTGGTCTCCAAGATGTCTATTTTTTGGATCTCAATTTTCTTTCCAAATAATTTAATCTCAAGCCTAAAATAGCCGACATATTGAGCGAATTATTTGCAAAGTGCTGAAACGGGAAATGATTAATTTCTTGCCAGTCATGTCTATTCCAAATACATAAAAATCTGAGCTTCTTTTTTTTTTTTTCCTTTCATTTTTAGGCATAGAACAAAAGAATTTCAGTTTTGAAGAAGTTGTATGTATGTGAGATTTTCAAATCATGAGTTTACAAAGTTGCTTCCAATGAAAATAATTGAAAAAAGAATTATCCCCTACAGCCAAATTGTTCTCTCTCCAATATCTTGTAGCAAGCTAGGTATTTGTGTAGGCACCTTCTACTATGGCAGCATCTATTTGCGGGACCCAAGAAGCACATAGGAAAATTACTTGTCCCAAGTCATATCCCATTTTCTATCCTATCAATAATTTCTTGTCACATAATAGAAGAGGAATATATATATTTAATAACTATTTTAAAATTTTAAATATTATTAAATATAGTATTCATCTTGCATGTAATAACAAGTGAACGGTAGGATAGAGGAACATTAGCATCACAGGATTCTAATACATACGATGCCTGGGTAATTTAAAGTATAAATATTGTATTACCTCAATTTATAAATAAGTGTCAACTTTAAAAAAATTTCTTTTTTACAAATAAGTGTTCAGTTTAGAAATTAATGTAATATTAATTAATTTTTTCCAACTATATCCCCATTAATAGAGGAGAGAAAAGTGGAGGGAGAGAGTAATTAAGAAAGAGGAAAATAGTGATGAGGACAATTCAATAAATATATTTTAATTATTGGTTTGATTAATCCGAGTAACTTATAGTTTCACCTGATTTTTAATTAGGTTCCTACATTTTAAAAGTTTTCAATTTGGTCCCTACAATGGATAAAATTTTTCAATTAAGCCCTGCCGTTAACAGTTACAAAATTATATTCAGATAGTGCACTTAATAAAGTTCAGATGTACTATAAAACTTATTATCTATACCATTAAATATATATAGAATTCATATACTATGTAATCCGAAAGATTAGATTGGACAATGTAACCATGTACCCATTTCTACCAAAGCATAGTAGAAACTCTCATTCTTTATCTCACCCTCTCTCTCTTCATTACCACGGTCAACCCCCTCCCCTTCTTTACCAGGTAAACCCCAACCAAGTTTTGGCCCTCAATCCCACAACCAAACCAAAATGTCCAAAACCAACAAACAAGCAAACATCATCATCATCATCATCAAACCCCCTCCCTATCTCTTCGCGGAGGTTGAGCTTCGTGGTGGAACTCCTTCCAATCAGCCCTACCCCATGCGACGACGACAACTTCTTCGGCTATGGTGGCTACTCCACTTCTGGCGGCGACATCCCCTTTGACCACACCCACGTGACGGCAACCCCCAACAACTGTGTTGGAGACTCATGGTGGAGGTGGTAATGCGGCATTCAACCATCCCAAAAACAAAAAGGCGTACAAGGGAGAAACAAAAAAAAAAACACACCACCACAACAACAACAACCTCGAACAACACCACCATAAGAACTAGGAATGTGAAATGCGTCTCTTTTTTCTTTTTCTCTCTCTCTATCTTTGACTCAACAACAACAATGACAACAAGATCTCTCTCAAAATGGGTGGAGTAACCTCTTCAATGCAGCGAAGCTCGTGTTCTCCCTCTGAACCCACTTCCTACAAGGTCGTGAAGGAAGAAGCCACTAGTTCTGGCTCGAGGTTGTTCTTTTTGCATTCCCTATTTGATGTTGTTGGTTGAAAAATTGGTGCTTTGATTGTTTGTTGGAGATGTATTGAGATTGAATAATGGCCTCATGGTTATGCTTTGGGTTGTAATTGTGCACCACATATATTTGATGAAAGTAGTGTATGAATTTAGCTTTTTGGGTTCTGTTTAGTTCTTGTTATTATTATTGTTGTTATTATTATTATTTTCACTTGATTTGAGTTATTTGGCTGTTTGGCTTTGCCAGAATCATTGTGCTTGGGTTGAAAAGATGCTATGTTGAAGCACTATAGCTATATAGGATGAGGGTCAAGATGGTAGACCTGGTCTTTTAAGGAGGTTGGGTTCCCATTTCTACTCTTCTCTCATTGCCTTCCATTTTTTCCTTCTCCAGGTTCTCCATGTGTGTAGCTCCACCTCTCCAGTGGGTGGTGGGGAGGGAAGATGGATGAGGTAGAGGGAGTAGTTAAAGACTTCATCAGACGATAGGAACTAGATATAAGGATACGAATGATGTGCCAATTTGGAAGGCTTTTGAAGACATTGTATCAATTCACATAGTTAAGATTTGAGAGGATTCAACTTTAATCTTATATCATTATATGTGGGGAGAGTTGGAGTGAGATTTAACTAAAATTTCATGTAAAAGAAACAATGTTGGAAAATTTATTTAGATCTATCTCTCTCACAAAAGACCAAATAACAAAATCTATACTTTGTCAAGCATGATTGTCATGCATGGATGATTGATCCAACTTATTGGTCTTGGTCATTGCTTCTGGAAGCGTATCCTGAATATGAGAAGTTATGGCAATATTGAACATACATTTAATGAGTTGAAGAACGTGTAGTATAGCTCCTGTCAGGAAGAATAAAATAGCCTTTGGTTAGAGAATAGAAGACTCGAAAACATTGAAGAATCTAGTAAATATACGGATGGAATATTTTTGTTTTGTCCATCTGAGTGATTTCATTAAATGTATGTTCTATCCTGCTAATAAAAACTCAATCAACAATGCTATTTGTACATACCTATTTCTTCGTATTAATTGATATTTATGGATAGTAATTTAAATAATAAGTATAATTTTTAGTTTTTTTGTGTGTGTTAAATTATAGTTTAACAATATAATCCATTCTTAATCAATATTGTTTTTGACTCAAATAAATAACTATACGCTTTCGTAACTGTGATTCACATTCGTTGATTATAGCATATCCGCAGTATTGTCCAAAAAATCGTTTCTCAAAGTCAATTATGAACGTTTACATTCATTATAAAAGTTCCCATTAAAATAATAATGGAAAACTCTATTTTCGTCCCTAAACTTTTAAGGTGTGTTTATGAGTTTAGGATTTGGAGGAGGGAAGGACTTTGTAATGTAAAATTATATTACAAAGTCCTCTAATCCTTTCTTTGAAAATCCAAACTTACAAACATATCTTTAGTGATGTTTTAATTTTGTCCTAAAAGTTTTTGTTCCAATTTCATCCATAACATTTTGATACTATTTCTATGTTGACCTATTTGCGAACACCGTCACTTTTACTAAGAAACACTATTAGTTCGACTTTGAAATATTCACTATTATCTTAAGTGGATGCCTTATTATACAAATTGAAACTCTCTTTTTGTCCAATCTTTCTTATTAAAATGAATTTGATCTTATTTATAAACAATTTTTAACTAAAGGGATGGGGGATGAAAATAAAGCTTTTGTATGTATAAACATGACATTTGCATGAGAAAAAAATAGTTATGTTTGAGTCAGATCAACAATCTTTATTAAAAGAATTGATATTGTTATCAAATAAGATAATATTGATACATTATCAAAACGTTAAGAACGAAATTGAAACAAAAAGCTTTTGGGATGAAATCGACATATTACTAAAAGATGAGGAATCAAAATAGAGTTTTTGCCAATAATATTATTCATATATCAAAAGTAAATATTATAAAAAAAATCATACAAGGAGACATATAAAAGCATTTGATAATAATGTGCAGATAAGTTTTGTGTTTTTTCTCTTCATAATATTTACTCTTATTGTTAATTTTTAATATGCAAATAAAATTGATAGTCTAATGATAACTTGAAAATTGATTACAATGAGACAGATATAACAAGAGAAAGAAAAAAAAAGAGTGGTGTGGGAGGGAAACAAAGGCAGATGGGCACAGGAACACATGTGGAGAAGATTAGAATTTTTTCATGAATTTATTTTGGGAAGAAAGAGCAACAGGGAGTAACATGGTTGCACACCTACTCCAAAGGGTTTGCCCCAAATGACGAGTCCCATATTTTGTACAAGAAAAACTAGATATTTAAAAAATATTTTATAAATAGATTGTTGGTTTATGTATAGTAATATGATGACTAAAAACTTTGTGTAATTATATTAATATTATGTGTGCTTAAATTAATTATTTGTTGCTGAACTTTCTGATTAGTTTATTGAGTGTTTTAGCTTTATTTTAATTTTGTTGACATATATTGATGGATTTGGTTTTGAGAAAACCAACACTATAAGCTAGCACTTTAGTAAACTTGTGACAAGAGAAAAAGGAAATGGAGTCCAGAAAACTATTTGCCAAGAATGGCAAACTTTGAGTTCAACAATGCATTGCTTTGTTGGAGTGCACAACAAATGTGTGATGCTGTTCCATCAGATATTTTGAAAAGCATACAAGTCAAAGGATCTCTCTCATACACAAATGGACATTTCCTTTCTTGTTGTATTTCTGAACTACACAACAACAAAGACAAAAAGGAGAAGCGCCTCTTCATCTTTAAAGAGAAGATCTCATAAGAAGGCATGTGCTTAATTCCTCCAAGAATCATCAACGGCCAAAACACTCACCCTCCTATAAAAGGTGTTCTTGGAAGACATTCAAACTAAGAGGAAAGAGAGAGAAACCAAAGCTATAATCCTAATTTGAAATTCAAAACCAAAGCATTTTCCTCTTCTCTCAACTTGTCATAATTGCTTTTATAATTTTCTAGAGTGTTTAGAAAGTTGTTGTACTAAGTGTTATATCTTTCTTGAGAGTGAAACAACAAACTTTAACTAGAAACTATTATTTTAAGGATTTATCTTGTGATATATAAACTGTTGATTGAGATTGGAGAGGCTCTTTGAAAAGACTACTTGGGTAAGAGCTTTGAGAGCTTTGAGAAAAGAATACTAGGTGTATGTACTTTTTGTGCAAATTGATAGTGGATACATTCACCTAGAGGGTGGGGACTGGATGTATATAGGTTCAAGTTGGAAGAACCGAACTAGTATAAAATACTTGTGTTTATATCTTCTACTCTTTCCTTTTCATCCTGCATAATCATTTTGGTTTTAAGAAACTAAGATTCAAAGTTTTCACTAAGTAGGTTCATCAAATCAATCATTAAATATTCTATATTATAAAATCTGCTTTAAACTTCATTCTTACAAGATCCATAGAAAACTTTGTGAAATCTAAAGGAACTTTGTTAGTGAATACTCTAAGTCTTATTCTTGATAAAAGCCATTTCCGATCAATATACTATCATCAAGTGTTCACATTATATTCTGGTTGTTTACTTTACAAGCTATTATAATTTTACTCGTAACAAAATCTCCTGCAATAACATAAGACATTTGGCTGAACATTCTAACTTGTGTGTTAAGTGTGTAAAAATTTTGTAATGGAACACTTAATTCAACCCCTCTTCTTAAGTGATTTTGATACCATCAGATGAACACATAGTTTAATGTCCTTACCCAAAAACACGTAGTTTAACGTAATGATGAGTGTTTAAAGAAGAACAATTAAAAAATTAAAACTCTATACTTACCCAGCTGTTGCTAAAAGATGCAGATAATGAATGCCTCATATATTTTACATGAGGCATATTTACGTTACGTAAGCCTAATCACTACACAAACAAACAAATATATATATATATATGGACTAAGGTATCCATCTTCAGAAGCATTGACCAATTCCTTCAAGATATAGAGCTGATAAACGTGCATATTGTCTCCGTCACGAGATTTCTCCATATATACTGTTATGAATCGAATCTTGACTAGATGTTTAACATGCCTGACTAACTGCAAATGCTATACCTCATGGTCATGAGCTCTATAACTAATTACGGCTAATATTGCGGAATGAGGAATCATATAAACACTTAAGAGATTAAAGTGATCTCTCTATCACCTAAACACAACCCTTTCCATATCGTCAATCATCATGACCACATAAATCAAATGTGCAACTTTGATGCTATGGTGTGGCCGTGTGTCTCTCACTTCCCATAGATACGCTTAGCATTGGAAAGTGAAAGCACACACGCAATGATATCTACTTCAATGGATAAAAGGCAAATCAAAATCCCAATACATTTCTCTCATTCAACAAATTCCTGCTCTAGCTACAGGATGCCAGGCTCGATCGCATAAAGAATTTCAGTTTGAAGAAGTTGCATGTATGTGAGATTTTCAAAGCATGAGTTTACAAAGTTGCTTCCAATGAAAATAATTGAAAAGAGAATTATCCCTCCAGCCAAATTGTTCTCTCTCCAATATCTTGTAGCAAGCTAGGTATTTGTGTAGGCACCTTCTACTATGGCAGCATCTATTTAAGAACCCAAGAAGCATATAGGAAAATTACTTATCCTCAAATCATATAGCATTTTCTATCCTATCAATAATTTCTTGTCACATAGTAGAAGAGGAATAATATATATTTATTAACTATTTTAAAATTTTAAATATTATTAAATATACTGTCATCTTGCATGTAATAAGAAGTGAGGAATGGACAGAGGAACATTAGGATCACAAGATTTTTATACATACGATGCCTGGATAATTTAAAGTAAAAATATTGTATTATCTCAATTTACAAATAAGTGTCAACTTTAAAGATTTTTCTTTTTTATAAATAAGTGTTCAGTTTTAGAAATCAATGTAATTGTCACTACCTAATTTAGGCTATGATCGACGCATGGGAACACCTTTCCCATAGCAAGCCTTAATATACCAAAGTTTCTAGGAAAATGGACAGAGTTTCCTCTCTTTTGAACATTCCCTAATAACATAAACCTGCAATATTCCCAATTAAATCCAAACACTTGGGTATCAAATATTAGAATGCGCCCTTCAGGATATAGCAATATCTTAGCATAATCCAACTATAATACCAAATTTGTTTTCAGATTCTATTAAACATAATTCAAAACATAAAACCATAAAAAGTTTACAAATGCTTTCCATAACATAATCTATATAGTTACGTCATAAATTCTCAACATAACCATAATATAAGTCCAAGGACCCTACCTGTGACATATGGAGCAACTGACAACTATAAATTTAAACAAAATAAGAGTTCCCACCAAAAATGGCCTTTACAAAAAGGCTCACCAACTTAGATTTTACTAAGGTTGTTTCGAGAAGAACATAACACCACACACCTATTTAAAAAAAATGGAATATAACGAGGTGAGTTTTGTAACTTAGTGAGAGATAGGATATCCATAGTTTACTAAATGCAAACATAAAACAATATAAACATAATAATGAATATGTACTCATAAAAGTATTGTTTTAGTCATAAGTTGGGATTTCTTGATCACATAGTTTTACATAATCACGTAAATCTAAACATAAATGGGGAGTTATTGAAATAGAACAATAACAAGTCTAACATGACCCAAGATTATGTGCGGGTTTACACCACACTAGCTAATGAGTTAGCCGTAGCCATATATACAAGTCCAGACATGACTAAAAGTCATGTGTGGGTTAGTTACACTTGCTAATTGGAGTTGGCCCATAGCCATATAGGAGTCCAGACATAGCTACAACTATGTGCGGGTTAACACCTCACCTGTAACTAGAGTTTCTCACATGCATGACGCTAACGCCACTCCGTTAACTACAAGTTCTAACTATGGAAATTTTTCCCAACTTAATTCAAAATCATGCACATTCCACTTTCATGATATTTTTACAACATAAAATCCATCCTCAAGTTATATGAAATACAATGAACATAAAATAAACTCAAATTTAATAATTAACAAAAGATTTTTTAAAATTCAATATTCATTATAATTTGACTAAAAATATTTAAATAAGCATAATAATCAAATTCTTCCTCCAAATGAAAAATTCTATTTTTAAACATAAAGCATCATTTTTGATAAATAGATTATTTTCTCTTATATCAACATACTTTCAACTCCTCATATAATTTTATATTAATAATCAAGATGTATTATGCATAAAGTAATTTAAGATACACTATCTACTCACTGGTGGTTCAAAGAAGAAGATCAACTCCGCAAATGCTACCAATTCAAATGTTGATGCTCGATTGCTTATCACTCTAGGAACAAGACAATATTAATATTTGTGAGCTAACAATATCACCAATTTACATAATTTAGCCCCAAATCAACAAAAGCCCCAAATTATAGGATTCAAGAAATATTAAAATTAATCTTAAATTAACTAGAAGCTCTAATAATTTAAATAGAGTAGTTTAGAAGCTAATTTACCACTTGGAAAGTAGAATTGATGAACAAAATCACTCCAATTGCTTCTAAAAGCTTCAACTCTCTAATAGAGTTTAGAGAGAGAAAATAAAAGTATGAAACGAGAGACGGTGGAAGGTGCTAAAGAGGAGGAGGAGATGATGATGATGGAGGCGGTGGTGATTTATATATATTTTTTCGTTGAAGATAAGAAGAAGAAAAGAGAGAATGGAAAGAAGAGAGAAAGAAGTGAAGAGGAAGAAGGGATAGGGGTTACAGGAAGAGTGAGTCAGGGAGGAAGAAGAGAGAAATAAAAAGAAAGAGAGAAAACTATGGTGGCCTATATCATTTAAGGTGCACTGGTCCTCACTTCAATTTTTTTTTTTATCACTACAGTAATATTAATTAACTTTTTTCCAACTATATCCCTATTAATGGAGGACAAAAAAGTGGAGGGAAGAGAGTAATTAAGAGAGGAAAATAGTGATGAGGACAATTCATAAAATACACTTTAATTATCCTAACATCAAGCATGTGCCAATCATTTCCTTAATTCATATACACATTTATAAATAGACACTTATTTGTGAACAAAGTCGGATATATTTTACCAATTCATACTCCCTCATCCAACAATGTTAGTCGTCTTGGGAAGCTAAAAGAAATTAGTACTATATTAGAATGTTAATGTATCTAGCTATAATTAACATATTAATGTATTAATTTCTCTCGATTTATCAAGGTGATTAATATTGTTGGGCTGAGGGAGTAGTTAAAGACATTAGACGATAGGAACTAGAGATAAGGATACGAATGATGTGTCAATTTGGAAGGCTTTTGAAGACATTGTATCGATTCATATAGTTAAGACTTGAGAGGATTCAACTTTAATCTTATATCATTATACGTGCAGCGAGAGTTGGAGTGAGATTTAACTAAAACTTCATGTAACAGAGAAACAATGTTAGAAAATTTATTTAGATCTATCTCTGTCACAAAAGACCAAATAACGAACTCTATACTTTGTCAAGCATGATTGTCATGCATGGACGATTGATCCAACTTATTGGTCTTGGTCATTGCTTCTGGGGAAGCGGTATACTTTGAATATGAGAAGTTATGGCAATATCTGAACATACATTTAATGAGTTGAAGAACGTGTAGTATAACTACTCGTCAGGAAGAATAAAATAGCCTTTGGTTAGAGAATAGAAGCTCGAAACATCCAAGAATCTTGTAAATATACAGATGGAATATTTTCTGTTTTGTCAATCTGAGTGATTTCATTAAATGTATGTTCTACCTAATAAAAACTCAATCAGCAATGCTATTTGTACATACCTATTTCTTCATATTAATTGATATTTATGGCTAGTAATTTGAATAATAAGCATAATTTTTAGTTTTTTTGTGTGTGTTAAATTATAGTTTTACTAACAATATAATCCATTCTTAATCAATATTGTTTTTGACTCAAATATATAACTCTACGCTTGTGTGACTGTGATTCACATTCGTTGATTATAGCATATCCATGCAGTATTGTCCAAAAAATCGTTTCTCAAAGTCAATTATGAACGTTTACATTCATTATAAAAGTTTCCATTTGTTCTGGATCCTTTTTTATGAATTAGTTTAAAACATGATAAAAGGAAAATTAATCATGATGATAGTAGCAAAGAAAATAGATCCTAATATGATCCTTTCAAGTAAATGGGTACAAAGGATGAAGCCCATTATAGTGTAATTTTGAAGGGTTGATATTAGGACCTAGGAAACTAACTCTATACGTGGCTTGGTAGACTTTGGGGTTTTGTTATCCCTGCCCATGAACTTGAGCCTATAAGGGGCAGCTCAAAAGATGTGAAGAAACTTTTCTTTCAGCCCGTCCAGGGACGCCGTCCTAGTCAACGAGAGAAGAGAGAAGATGACACTTTAGGAAGAGAGTCCATTCTTAGTAACAAACCCAACCTGTCACGATAGTTCAGAACAACCCAAATAAAGTAAACCATCCAGCTGAAACCTTAGGAGCTCTTCATAGCCCCCAAACCAAAAGCTAGGCTAGCCCATCTACTCAAAGTCCAAGTCTTGTCTTAATGGACAAATGTCATGGTTCCATGTTTTTCGCATATTGTTCACGTCGTCTCCATCAATAGCTCAGGCGGTGAAGCTCCCTTTTTCTTGGTCCTGAGGATGTGTGATAAGGCCTCAGATGGAAACACACGCTACCCTATCCTCAGAGAGAAGAGATGATATGCTCCCAACGCTCTCTCCTTCTCTCACGAAGATAACACACACATAGACAACCATGAGAACACCAAAACACAATCTGTAACTCATGTATAAGGCTCACCCTTCTGTAAACAAGGCACCACTCCCTCATAGTAACATACATAACCAGTAAAGGGCGATCGAAAAGACGCCCTCATTCTAGAAACATTGCGAGAGCACCAAGAGAGAGACATTAGACAACATCTAATTAGCATAGAGGGAAGAAGAAGGGCTTCTATTCATCCATCACCATCTCTAAGGGCTAATATTATATGTTTTCTGCCCAAGCCACATGGAAGGAAGTTCCTAACTTTACCATTTTCTTACCATCTCTTCACAAGTTTACGAATTTAGAGATTAAAACCCTGTTTTGCCTCTTTAATCCATTTCCAAAACTTTGGTTAGTGACACCATTAAAATAATATTGGCCAAAACTCTATTTTCATCTCTAAACTTTTAGTGATGTTTGAATTTTATTCCAATTTTTTTTATTTCTTCCCTAACGTTTTGATAATGTTTCTATACAAATACCGTCAATTTTACTAACAAATACTATCGGTTTGACTTTGAAATATTCATTATTATTTTAAGTGGATGCCTTATTATATAAGTTATAACTCTATTTTTGTCAATCTTCCTTATTGAAATGAATTTGATCTTATTTATAAACAATTTTTAACTACAAAAACTAAAGTTTAAGGGATTAAGGATGAAAATAAAGTTTTTGTATATAGAAACATGACATCTGCATGAGATAAAAATGGTTATGTTTGAGTAGATCAACAATCTTTATTAAAAAAAAATTGATATTATTATCAAATAGGACAATATTGAGATATTATCAAAACGTTAAGGACAAAATTGAAACAAAAGAAAAACTTTTTGGACATAGTCGACATATCACTAAAAGATGAGGGACAAAAACAGATCTTTTGCCAATAATATTATTCATATATCAAAATTAAATATTATAAAAAAAAATCATACAAGGGGACATATAAAAGCATTTGATAATAATGTGCAGAAAAGTTTTGTGTTTTTCTCTTCATAATATTTACTCTTATTGTTTATTTTTAATATGCAAATAACATTGACTTTCTAATGTTAACTTGAAAATTGATTGCAATGAGACAGATATAACAAGAGAAAGAAAAGAAAAAAGAGTGGTGTGGGAGGAAAACAGGCAGATGGGCAGGAACGCATGTGGAAAAGATTAGAGCAGTTTTTTCATGAATTTATTTTGGGAAGAAAGAGCAACAGGGAGTAACATGGTCGCACACCTACTCAAAGGGTTTGCCCAAAAACTCCAATAAGAGCTTTGTTGTAGGCCAGGCTATATAGCGGTTCAAATGACGAGTCCCATATTTTGTACATAAAAAACTAGATATTTCAAAAATATTTTGTAGACAGATAAACACATAGTTTAATGTCGATACCAAAAAAAAACACGTAGTTTAACATAATGATGAGTGTTTAAAGAAGAACAATTAAAAAATTAAAACTCTATATCTACCAAGCTCCCTCTAAAAGATGCAGATAATGCATGCCTCAGGTAATTTATATGAGGCATAGTTACGTTATGCAAGCCTAATCACAAATTACACCTCAAGCTCTCTCTCTCTCTCTCTCTCTCTCTATATATATATGGACCAAGGTATCTATCTCTAGAAGTAATTTCTTCAAGACAGAGAGTTTACAAACATATGTATTGTTTCTCATTACAAGATTTCTCTCTATATACACTTATAAATTGAATCTTTGACTAGATGTTTAAGGTGTTTAACTAGCTACGAACTATGTTATATCTCTGGTCATCCAACTCTATAACTAATTATGACTAATGTTATGGAATGCTGAGTAATCATAACAAACACTAAAAGATTAAAGTGATCTCTCTATCACCTAAACACAACCCCCTCCATATCGTCATTCATCACGACCACATAAATCAAATGTGCAACTTTGATGCTAAGGTGTGGCCGTGTGGGTCTCTTCTCAGTTCCCATATATACGCCTAGCATTGGAAAAGTGAAAGCACACACGCAATGATATCTACTTCAATGGATAAAAGGCAAATCCAATCCCAATACAATTCTCTCTGTATTCAGACAAATTCCTGCTCTAGCTACCAGCCGATGCCGGGCTCGATCGCATAACTTAATTTAATTCCAAATGCAAGTCCCATCACTGATAAATACTTAAAACATTACTAGTGACTTCCATTTCGAAATAAGAAATAATGTTTTCTTAATTATGTATAATCATACTTGTTAAAATAACTGGTATCTGTAAGTTCAAATAAGTGTACATTTTACAACCTTTGGATCTATTGTATTTCTTTGTTCCCACAATAGCAATACTCGAACTAAGTTAAAACATGTCAAATAGTAAAACACTAGCTACTAGCTAGGCACTGTTATTTAATTCCAGTTCTGTTAAAAAATGGCATTTTCTTCCCCACATTCGGCTTTTACTGAATCAATACATTGCTATCGATCGGGCTTAAATTTATTGTTTTAAAGAAAACAATGTATGAGCAATCATATAAGGAATCCAAGTATTTTATTTAATAACAAACATGCATAAATTTGAGCTATGTGTACTTTATTATTAAAAATGTTGTTGTGCATGTTAACAGTTAATGGAGGTGAGAGTATGATGATAGGCAGTGTCTACCTAACAACTTATGTAATTATTATACCAATCAAACAAGCAAGCAACATCGATGATTTCCCACACACAAACCAAAGGCTTTAATTTCATTTTCTTTTGGATTTGCCTTCTTCTTTTGGTGTGGACAGGGGATAATCAAACCAGACTTCGATCCTGATTATTGTGTGCAATAGAAGACCAAAACAACATGCTCCGAGAGAAAGCCAAAAAATCATATATATACTAATCAACTCTCGAATCATTGAATTCGAACTTATCTGTATAGTTTTTTTTTTTTTTTTTTTGTGATTTCGAACTTATCTTTGATGCGATGTACATACGAATTGATATCGGAAGATGATATGCAAATGTTATTTTATTTTTTATATCACTCTTTAACTTTATAATAAAATATAATACAATGATTGATTCCTTTGTACACCCAAACGAGTCAGACTTTCATCTTCCACGGAGTAAAGGATTTGCCATAGATTATTGTTATTAAGAAAAGACAAAAGAGAAAGTAAGGAAAGAGAACACAAATCAAAGGTGGAGATTGGATTGCGAAAGAATTGATTTACTCCATGAGTATGGTATATATAGAGTTTGTCTACCCAACCACATGAATTAATCATGAAAATATAGATCAGATAAACATATATCTTTCTAAAGAAAATATATTTCTTTATAAAAGTAACAGTGTAATGTGAAAATTTACTAATTATTCACGCGCTAAATTTTTGTTGTATAAAATTTCGGATTGATTTAAATGTGCTAATGTCTAATGGTATAAAGACCTTTTTACACTTCACACATGTCAAATCCCTTTGTGTACATATTTTTAAAATAGTAGAATATGAATTAAATTTGTTATGCTAATATGACATGTGTAAAAAAATTTTAAATTGTCAGTATGTTAAAAAGATTAAATTTTATCTGTTTAAAAAAACATTTATTTTGTACAATACACTTTGTCCTTTTCTTAGTTTTTTTTGCAAAATCTCATTCAATTCAGGTCTTTTTTTTGCATATGGGATTTGAGTGGTGAATTTACATCAATATGTGTTTTGAAAAAAAACACAATATTATATTTTCAGGAAATCCGCCATACCAAATTCAATATTGAATCCAAAACGATTCAGTATAAAAAAATTTTAATATGAATTCGCCAAAAGATTAGTATAAAATAATTAACATCAAATTCACGGAAAGTAGAATAAAATCCGCCAAAGAGATTCTTGTAAAATAAAAATAACGAAATCCCATCTTATAGACCATATACAAGTAATTTTGTCCATTTTATCATATTAGTGTAAATCACCTATAAAAATACCATATAAAAATTATTTTCTCTTCAATTCAAACAATTAGTCAAGAAAAAAAACTCAATCCATAATTTTACTGTTTTCAGTTTCAATTAGATTGATTTAACATTTTTTTTATTGGATTTGAACACCCTGCCTCCACCCTCTTTCTCTCTCATTTGCTATCTATCTGTTTCGGAACCCAAAAATCACTGTCCTTGGGTCCGTGCAGTCTGCAACCATCATCATCCCTCTATCCGAAACCTTTGTCCCCTCACCATGAGAGTGAGAGCCAAAGTACCCCTCTGTGATCAGTGATCATCACCCCTCCTTTAAATAATAAATTGGTGTAACCTGAGAAATAGAGAGACCCGCCAATCTAATTTGCATGAATGATACCACTATCCCATAATCTAAACCATATCTTACTCCTTCAACTCCATCATGGCATTCCCACCTTCACACAGTACTACTTTCATGTTCCACTCCCATGAAGACCACCATGATGACCCGCTTCCTTCACCCTCTCTCAACTCTATCCCCTCTTTCCCACCACCCCAACACTTCCTAGCTCAAACACACACACCCTCTCTCTTTCTCAAAATGGGCTCACACCAATTCCTTAATGAAAAATTCTTAGGTACCAACTTGACATATATAATTTAATTTTGATTCACCGAAATATACTTTTTCAATATCATCTAATCAAAATATTTTATTTGTATGATTTTTTTCAAGTAATAAGTAGAAGAGTCAACTGTACATGATAAAATATGATTAGATGACTATGTAAATATTTTTTGTTTTTTGGTTTTTTGATGAGTTGTTTTGTTTAAGGATGTGTTGTAGGGGGTGCACCTTTCATGTTGAAGCGATCCATGTCGTTTTCCGGCATTGACAACAAGTCCGAGGAGTTCCATGGCGACGAGGACTTGTCAGATGACGGGCTCCAGTTTGGGGAGAAGAAGAAGAGGCTGAACATGGAGCAGGTGAAGGCACTTGAGAAGAGCTTTGAGTCAGGGAACAAGCTTGAGGCAGAGAGGAAGGTGCAGCTAGCTAAGGCTTTGGGGCTGCAACCAAGACAGATCGCCATATGGTTCCAGAATAGGAGGGCGAGGTGGAAGATAAAGCAACTTGAGAAGGAATATGAGGTCCTCAAGAAGCAGTTTGAAGCAGCCAAGGCTGATCATGATGCCCTTATGGCTCAGAATCAGAAATTACACGCTGAGGTAATCATACTAATTTATATAGTCTTCTAGCAAGCTAGCAATTAATCTAGTGTGCTTTGGATCACTGAAATTTTTTCATGCTAGTTCCTTTTCTTGATCAAGGTAGTAAGTTTTCTTGAAAAATGGAGAAAGGGGAACTCCAACTTGTTTAGGATTAAATTGAAGTCTTCGATCCCCAAAGTCTGTCTTGTTTGATGATCTGTTCCATAAGTTACATTTTGCGACTTGAAAGATAATATACATAAAATCACCATAACTGTTTTATGTCTTTAATTTTTTAAATATTTATTTTTAAATGACAAATCACGAATGATGATAATGATGAGAAAGAAAATGTTTATCTGTTAAGATATTGGGGTTGGTTTACCATTTATGATATTCAAAAGAGTATGATGACCCCTTCTCAAATATTTGTTCTTATAGGATTCTTGGATTTTTTTTTTCAAAAAGAAAATTGGTTTTGTTATCAGTAGATCATCCCTTCTTCTCTTGTTTCCCCCTTTAAATTTGTTCCCCTGTATTCGCTATCATTGGCTTGTTTTGGAGTTCAATTTGCTATATTGTGTGAGTAGAAGTCCGTGTCAATGTATAGTTGTATACCATGTTTTCCTGCCACTCATGTTTTGATAAGCCGTTTCAGCGTTCTTTCCCCTTTGAACAATAATCAGTAATGGAGACTTAGATTGATATTTCCGTGTAGGAAGAAAGAAAGCATACCCTTTTCAATTGATTTTATTAAGCACCTTTTTCTTGTTTGGGTTTTGTTTCTTTCAATTTTGTACTCCTAAAATGCCAAAACTCCATTTCACATGTATTAGTGACTTTTTAAGGTGATTGGCTTCCCTCATTAACTTTCTGAATGGTTGTTCGTTAGTCATCCTCGTGCAGAGTCAGTGCTACTGTCAGATCCAATAACTGCATATTAGCAATAATGTTTGTCATTTTATATTAGTGCCCTTGTGTTTTTAATTCCAAGTTGCTACGATCAAAGAGTCAAGACACAGATGCATTATATCTAAATTAATGCTTTAGCACATGGAAATAAAATTCATCAAGGTAACCAAATTCCATATGAATATATATAATTGAAAAGGTAATAATTCATTGCCAATAGAATTTGTCAAATTTTTCACAGAAACAAGAGTATTTGTTGAATGGAATAGAGCAGTATGATCTATTTGATCTATTAAAGGGTTATTATGCATATCACATCATTCTGATAAATAACTTTAGGTGAAAGTTCGAACTCTAGCATTTTTTTACACTTGATTATCTTTACACGTTTTATGCTTTTTTACTGTATGGTATTTGCAGTTACAAGCTCTCAAAAGTGGGGATTACTGTGAAACAATCAGCCTTAAGAAAGAAACTGAGGGTGGTTCTTGGAACAATGGAAGTAATAGCAGCTCAGACATTAATTTAGATCTCTCAAGAGCACCAGTTATAAACGGTCCTGTGTCTTCTCAGAACGGAATAAGCCTTCAATCCACCTCCCCAAAGCCCACAAGCATAACTCAGTTCCTTCAACACTCATCAAAACCGGACCATCAAGATGAAGGCTTCTGCAATATGTTTCACCACATTGATGAGCAGCAGAACTTTTGGCCCTGGCATGAGCAGCAACATTTCCATTGACCCATATGAATGGTTGTGGACACTGGACATCAATGTTATGAGGGTGAAAGTGAGGGAAAAAAAAGTTGCTTAGGCTAATTAATTAATACAACAATTTCCATCATTTTTTTTTAATTTATATGTAGTAGATTGGTATTGGTGTATAAAGTTTGAACAAAGCTGCATGAATCTCATGAGGAGGTGGTTGTGGACTATGAGTGTTGCAATTTCTTTCCTATAAAGTAATATTTTTGTAAGGCTGAAATAAAAAAAATTATCAATTCTTGTTAAGGTACGTGTGCCCTCTTAGTGGATTTCCAGCTCTGGCAAGTAGTATGGGCCATGAATAGAAATGGGATTCTTTGTTTGCATTCTTTATGCATATAATTTATTTCAAATTGGTACTTTAGAATCATGAGCTCATGTCATGGAGAATTGCATGCAAATGCGTTACTAGAAAGTCGTATGACTTCAATAGTGTAATATCTGATGATGATAATTAATTAAAGGAAATGGTTTCCACACATTCGTTTATCTTTTGCATTTTTATACTAGTACTTTAAAATGAGAAAAAAAAAGTGCAAAAAAAAAAGGTATGTTTTTCATATTTTATTACCTAAAAAATTAATCTAAAAAACGAAATAGAAATAACATGTAATTATTATTTTCCATAATTAAAAGGGTGAAGTACCCACTTTATTTGTGGGCCGAAGAAATAGCTAAATTGATCTAGATGTAACTAATAAAGCAATAACAAAACCAGCACAGGGAAAAGAGGATGGGGTCATTAGGGTGTAGATTTTGAGCACACAATCCAAGAGAGAGAGGTGTATGAATTGGTCATGGTATCCATTTTATGAAGGCGATGTGTGCTACTTTTGATCCGACAATGGAAACCACTTAACTCTGTATCATGAAGATCCATGTGAGTTGTAACCAACTGTCTAAGCACAGAAGCCTCTCTCTCTCTATTCTATATCCTCAAGGTTTTTGTTACTTGCTCTGCCGAAAGAGAATTATTGGTGGTTTATTAGTTTGCAGTAACAAGATTGATACTTGTAATGTTATTCAGTTATTTTATTACAAATCTAGTCTGTTCTATAACTGATGTCAAAGTTCAGTTATTTGCATTACAAAGTGCAGGTGATAAACCCAAGAAGCAGAGGAACAAGGGCGGGGGGAATTCTTTTGGGGTTAATAAGATCACAACCAAACAGATAGTACTATCCATTGACGTTTGTTTTGATGGCATTCGATAGTGTAGTGGTGAAAGGGCCTTTTTGTTTAAATTTTCAGATTTAGCACAAGAAGAAATATGTGCTTTCGATGATTACTTGCTGCATGGGTTTTCTTATATGAACGAATGTACAGACTTTAAGAACACTTTAAAAGAAATTGCCATTCCAAAAAAGGAACACCGTTGATATCAGAACTATAATCCAAATAAGGTATCTAGTTTGCTTTAAACATTATTTTACATCTTGATACATTTGGATCATCTAGAAGCTGAAACATACAAAAAAAAACTTATTATACTAAATATTGATGGGTTAATTTCATTTTGAAATTTTATTTTGAGGACTTGACTAGCGCAAATAACTCTTGACTCATGAGTTGTTGCAATGAAACTTCACGAACAGGAATGTTCAATGGAGTTTGCTGAGTCAGAAAACTTTGGGAGACACATTTCATTGATGGTCGATGGCATGGATTGGGATTCAAGCATCCAAATACCATAATGGCGACCTGCACAATGTCCAATAAAACTGCTAAATTCGGTGGAGCAAGACGTTGATCCAGTATATCACATAGGTAGATGCTGATTGCAGTGATGACAGAATTTCCTTAGGATGCCTTCCACTAAAGTTTCAAGTGCCACTACTCCAAAGCTATAAACATCGCACTTTTCACTTACAACCATAGTATAAGCAAGCTCTGTGTTGATAAGATCAACTTAAAGGAATTAATGATGAAAACAAAACAAAAAAAAAGTTGAAATTTAAATCAATTAAACAAATTCTACTATTCGTATAAACTTGCCATTATAATAGCCCACTTGTCAAGATATATATGTATTAAGCATGCTCTGTATAGAATGAAATAAACTAAAGGATGTAAAGGGAAAGCATAGGAACCAAAAGAATATGAGTAATTTATCCATAAGTTCCAGCAACTATAGTATGGTTGGATGAATCAAAGTTGAGAAGTCGAGCAGTTCCAAAGTCAGAAACAGTTGGGTGCCACTCTGAGTTGAGTAGGACATTGCTGGTAGTTATGTCTCTATGCACAATTGGAGGAGTGCAATCATAATGCAGATAGGATAAAGCATGCGCGATGCCTTTAATGATGTTAACCCTCTTTTTCCAATCCAATTCCACAGCTTCTAGATCATCACATAGCACGGAAAACAAGCTTCCTTTCCCCATGTATTGATAGATCAAAAACATGCTTCTTTTGTGCAAGCACAACCCATAGAGCTTTACAATGTTCCGGTGCTTTATTTCTGATAGTACTTTCACTTCATTTCTGAAACTCTTATCATAAGCAGGCTCCTCTGCTTCAAAGCCATGAAGTTTTTTCAAGGCAACAACCTTGCCACTAGGTAGTTGCACCCTATAAACACTCCCATATGCACCCGTTCCAATACAGTACTTCATGTCGAAATCTTCAGTTGCTTTAATTATGTCATCAAATGCTATGTTTCCATCAAAATCCCATATGGAGAACATATCCCCGCTCTTTGTTGATGTTTGCTTTGGTCGTTTGCTCTCTTTTACATAACGATGCAGCTTCACGCACACAAGCAGTAAGAAGGCCAGAAACAGAGATAAGAGGATAAGAAGAATTATTAATTTGGAGCGTTTATTTTTGTGAGCTGAATGAGGTGGATATGGCATATCCACGGCTATGCAATCGTCATACATGGTAATACCAGAATTCAAAGGACCTGGAATTGGACCTATAAAATTATTGTCTGAAATGTCTAAAAAGGGTACACGTGTTTCATATATGTGAAAATGACCAAGAGATTTGGGAATCATTCCAGAAAGGTTATTGTGGCTAAGATCCAATCTTATTAAGCCTGGTAAACAACCAAGTAGTGGTGGAATTTCACCACTAAAGAGGTTCTGATCAAGTTCGATAATGGTTACGACTTTAAGTCCTTGAATTGACACGGGTATTTTCCCACTGATGGTGTTGTTGTATAGGACCAATTCTTTCAAGTTGATCAACCTACCTAAATCAAAAGGAAGAGAACCACCGAGTAGGTTGCAGGAAATGTCAAGCTCAGCTAATTGGCTGAGATTTGTAAGTGAAATAGGCAAGCTTCCACTTATTTGGTTTCCATCCATTTTCACATCAGTGAGATTGGGTAATCCACCAAGAGTTGGAGGTATTGGTCCTGTGATTCTATTTTGAGATAGATCCAAAGAGACAAGATTTTCTAGGTACTGCAGCTCTGGGGAATGGAGCCCTTAAATTTGTTGTCTGATAAATCTAGGTTCACTAATTTGCTAAGGTTTCCTAGCGAAGGAGGCATCTCACCATCAAGATCATTGGAAGACAAAACGAGATGAGCAAGATTTCCTAGGAACCCCAGCTCAGGGGGAATGGAGCCTTCAATGTTGTTGTAAGACAAGTCAAGGAACGTTAAGTGGGTAAGGTTTCCGAATGAAGGAGGTATCTCACCAGAAAATTTATTGAGGGATAAATCGAGATGAGTGAGTTTGGGAGATTAACAATTTCTGGTGGGATACTCCCGTTTAGTTGTGAGTATCTGAGATCAAGACTCTCTAAATTCTGGAAAATAGAGAGGTTCAGTGTTGCTAATTCAAACCCTCTATAACCCCAATAATATGTGATTCCAGTGATGCTTCCAACGTCGTTGCAAGTTACACCATACCAATAACAGCGACTGGAGATATTGTCGTAGTCATAAAGCGACGTGTTCCACCATCCACTGCGGAGTATAGCGTTGGCTTCCAAGTCAAGCTGCGATGCTGCAGAAGCTGCTGCCCCCAATTCTTGCAGTTGAATCACACCTGAAATAATAATGATAATAACAAGAAGAAAAAACGCACCGTGTGTTTCTGGCCCAGTGGAGTTCGAAGCAAAGTAACTCATTCTATGCACTTGCAAATGTTCATACACAGTACTTCAAACTCAATGACAATGCATGAAAAAATAATGAATGCTATTTTATAAAGATCATGCAAGTTTGTTTCGGAGATATTGTACCTGAAAACAAAACTTTTTATGTTGTGTGCCTAACCTGTTCGTTGTTCATTCTTAAATACTCATCATCACGCCCCACTCCACTATGTATGTAAAAGCTTGAACGTGTGACTACGCCAAACCATATGTCACGGCACTGCATTAATTACTTGACTTGACTTGGTATCAACTTTTGAGAAGAAGAATTATTGCATGCTACTCTCTCGGAAGCGCGCGTGAGTTTTCTCTCCGTGGGTGGGACTACTTTGACTAACATGCATACACGTTCCAGTTCCACGAATGGGATTGCATGCATAGAATTGTTATCTCCATCAAACCTTCCTGCCATCAATCAATACGGCAATTGGCATTGTGGGACAACTGCATGTACTAATTAACATTGTTTGGGCTTATTGTGAAGTAGGTTGAAAGATCATTATTCTTCGATTCAAACAACTGAGATTTATGTGCAATGCAATCGACAAAAGTGGAATATTTCACATGGATTAGTATCAAATTTAGTGATGTGATTGAAATCAGCAGGATTTCTTTTTCTTTTTTAAATGTTTTTGTCGTTAGGGATCCTTTAGTCTCCACGATACACTCATACAAAGCTCTACGTGCTAGGACTAAACAACTATTGCTAATAATTTTTTATATTAATTAGTAGTATTTTTACTAGAATGTCATTTATCATAATAATGAATTGCGCTTGCAAACAAAAATGATTTATAATATCTCACAAGCACTTAGCATGGTTAGCAAATACATGGGAAATCCGCAAGATGCATTGCCAGCTATGAAATGGATTCTGCTATCTATGAGGTACTTCTAATGTTGGCCTTATAGTTGATAGGAATCATAATACTAGTAATAGTCAGGCAGAGGGAGGGGAGGGGGACGAGGGGGCCACGGTCTCCCTCAAATTTTACACATTTGTATATTTTATATTATGGTCATCCTAAAAGATTCTATCATCTCTATACATAGTATGCATAATAAATGATAAAAGTCTTTTGATATAGTAGCACATATGATATAAAAGTATAAAATATATAAATGTTTCTAAATATATTTTTAATATTTTTCTTTTTAACTCATTTTATCCATTTAGTGGAGTTTTTACTTACTAGTTAGTTATTTATGATCAATGCTCTATTTTGATGTTAAAAAATATATTGATACGCATATTTTTTATGTTGAATCCAAGAGATGTTAAGAAGAGAATTATTGACTTTTATTAAGAGAAAGAGAGAATAAATGATAAAATAAACCCGAATTTACTAATAATTTGTATGAAAAAATTATAAAATGACTCATTTTATACTTTTTATATGATAATTTATTTTATTTTATTTTATATTAACTAATTTGAAATCCCTCCTCCAAAATTTCTAGCTTCCACTGTAATAGTATTGTTGGTTATGTTGATTCCAACTATGCTTGAGATTTGGATAAAAGAAGGTCTCTTTGCAAGGTACATCTTCACCCTCTTAGAGAGTGTGATTAGTTGGAAAGTAACATTGCAATCCACTATTGCACTATCTACAACAAAAGCCAAGTACATGGCTACAGTGGAAGTTGTAAAGGAAGCTATCTAGCTTTGGGGCATGGTAGGCGGTTTAGGGTTGAAATGGAGATCATAGTTGTATACTGTGATAGCTAAAATGCCATATATTTGACTAGAAATCAATTATATCATGAAGGACAAAGGACATAGATGTTCGGTACCACTTTCTAAGGGAGATTATTTTACAAGCTAATGTAGCTGAAAAGATTGGTACCTATGATAACTGAGAATACTTACGAAGCTAGTTCCAGTTTCTAAGTTTATGCACTGCTTAGATATAATTAGTGTTCATATCGTTTGAAGACAACACGTGCAGTTTCAGCTTGAAGGTAGTTGTGATGACCCATAAATTTAAATTAATTCATATCTTAATAATAATAGGGAGTATGAAAATAATAATAATAATAATTAAATAAAAGGAACCTAATTTTAACTTGCATTCAGATGCAATGGAGTTAGTAACACAACAATAATAGGTGGAACCCACTACCTTATTCCTTTTCCTTTTTCTTTTTTTCTTTCCCTCCCTATTGTACTTCCTTTCCTTTCATGGACTACCCTCACATCTTGTTTCTTTTTTTTTTTCTTTCCATGCACACACACTCTCTTTCTCTCACATCTTCCCCTGCCACCTAGCCAATCACTGCCCGTCTAGCTATCATCGCGTTTGCCTGGGACACCGGTAGCCATTGCTTGGTCCCTCCCTATTCTCGTTTCTCTCTTTCCCCTTATGACCGGAGGTTCTCTCTAGAGAGGAAACTCGGAATTCAATGATTGAGGTGGTGTTTTCCATTTTCTTCCTTTTGGCAGTGTGGATTAGTCTCTATACCTCTTTATTAGTCTATTTGAGCTTCTTATGAATTGTTATGGAGGATTTAGGGTTTTTAAAACCCTAGGTTTAGAATAATTAGGGATTTTAAAATTAAGAATTAATTTATGTTAATTGGTAACATTGTTAGTTTATATATGTTATTGTTGGCTTGTTTGTAGAGTTATAGATTAAACGACAACCGAAGAATTTGGTGGCTTTGAGGAATAGTCTAGTTCCTTGAGAACTATTGTTGTGAGTAGATTTAGTACATATAGTTAATTTCTTAATCTATAAATTATTTATGAATTTTATTGAATCCTATTGTTCCTATTTACAAATCTATATGATTTAAGTATCTAAAAAAATTTATTTATTATTGTTAATTGAAAATAAACATGTTTTAAAGACCATATGAGACAAATTAAATAAAATGTTTTACACAATATTTTAGGAAGAATGAACTAGCTATGAAGGATATATGAATTTTAGAACTTGAAAAGTGATTTATGGGTTGAATCCCAATTGTATTGATAGACTGAAAAGTGAATTGGAATTGAAATATGCTTATAGCAATGTTTATGTTTGGCATTCGGAAAACATATTTGGAAAAACTACTAAACTATGAAAATGATTGGTTAATTTATAAATAGTTTTGGAATGCCCAAGATAAGAACTATAGCTAATGGTAGGTGGCATTAGCCAGGGTGCACCTTGACTGATGAGTGTTACATAATCATGTGAGAATAGTACATGATGAATGAGTGTAGGTCCACGTGTTTGTGGTTCCTAATGGAAGGTGGGATCACACGAGGGAATGGCCACCTGAGTGTGTGATCCTGATGAATTTCCTGTTCAAGATCACTTCCCCATATTTATCTATTTTGATTATGAATATATTTTTTCCTTTGTTGTTTATACAATTTTCTAGTCTTATTTACTTGGTTTTGCTATTGTCTCATGTGGGTTATGGATGCTTTATCTATTCAGTTTTTGAACTAACTCTATTAGCTTCCCTCCTTTTCAGATACAAGTGTTGATCCTAACTTTATGCATTCTCTAGCTCAATGATCTCTATGTTGTGAGGTGAGCCACGTTTGATCTCGTGGTTCATGTGTTTAGGATTGTAACTCCAATGTGTCATAGGTAGGGTTGGGGAGTTTGGTATGATATAAAATTTAATGTTTTTGGATTTGAATGAAATGGTTTTTAAGTAATGTTATATTTGCATATGTTTTTGGTTATTTGGAAGTTCATGAAAGCTTAATTACTCATATTAGTAAGTTTTATATTTTGAACCTTATGGATTTCTTATCACTTGTTGGACCATAAACATATTTTGAAATACTGCCATGATAGTAGTCTAGGTTGTGTGGATATATACTATGTTTATGAACAGGTGAATTTGTAATATGGAAAAAGTCTAGTTTTTAAGGGAAACTCTATTCGTTTCCCTACTTGATCTTCATGTAGGCTTGTTAGGGATTGGAACTCCCTATACGCTGGTCATGGCCTGGGTTGGGTCATGACAGTAGCTCAAGCCAAGGCGAAAAATTGTTGTTTTTTGTGGTTGAAAAGATGATTTGAAATAGAATTACTATATCCTTAGTTGTAGGCATGCTATAAAATAGGTAAGAAGTATATAAACTTCTTTTGTAATCTCTATTATACTTTTATATCAATTATAGAAGTTAGATGTATGGACGTAAACCATAAGCTAACCATTTTTATTCTCTTATATCAATTTTCTTCCACTATTATTATAACATATAAAGATGTGTGGACGTAAAGATAGATGTATGGATGGACGTTAGATGTATGGAAGTTATAGAAGTTATATCAATTTTCTTCCACTATTATATCATTTTTATATCAATTATAGAAGTTAGATGTATGGACGTAAACCATAAGTTGAACCACATTTTTATTCTCTTATATCAATTTTCTTTGACTATTATTATAACATATAAAGATGCAATGCAAGTATTTTTCGTTGTCCATTCTTTAATACTCACACCCCACTCTCCTGCATTAACCGTTAAGTCATGAACGTATGACTCAAGGCTTTGTGTCATGACCCAATCTTAGGGTATAACGCAGGTTAGATGAACTCACCTAGCCTAGCAAGCCTAAAAATATTATCCCACTAAATTAAATTTGCAAACTTAAATAATATGGCTACGAAAATTCGCAGGTACCCCTAAAAACTGAACAACCCATATATCAAGTTTACTTGTTACACAATTTAGTATCATAATTAGATTCAACAACTAGTTCATTCAGTAATTTCAGTCATACAAAATAATCATGCTTAAACTCTTGCTCATACACATAATCAAAATACTCAACCTATGTCCTATAGCTGTAAAATAGTGGAGTCAATAACCAAAAAGCCTCAACTAATAATAGAGGCCTACTAAAGAATTTCCTAGGCAAACGGAATCCAGGAACTTGCTCTCAGCTACTTGAAAATCTAGAGGAAAAAGGGAGGGTGAGTCAAATAGACCCAGTGGGAACTATAAACAAAGTGGACAGAAGGAGAAACCAATCAATGGATGAGCATGTGATATAAAACGGGATAGACTATAAATCATACACATTTCTAAAAAGCCAATAATAAAGAAAATATAATAGGCCATACTTTTTATATTTCTTTCGTAGTTTGAAAATAAATACTCTTCGAAATTTTATTTCTAAGCAAAAAAATCTCAAAAATAAATTACTAACACACTTCTCACTATTTTCTCCAATTCCTTATTCTCACATAAAATTTACTTCATCATCAAATACTCAAATAAGGTTCTTTCAAATTTTATCTCACTAAAACTATGTGCACATAAGTCATTACATCTCTATGCTAGCGGTAATGTCATTATATTTCTTCGCTATAGTGAGCGGTAATGCCATTATATCTCTTCGTATGGCGAGCGGTAATGCCGTTATATCTCTTTACGACTAGCAATATTGCCATTACTTTTCTTCGCTATGGCAAGCGGTAATTACAATCTTAGAACCTATAATGATTTTCTTAAATTTTTTTTATCAAACACAATCTATAAATCTAAAATTCAATCTTCGTATTAATCCAACCTTACAAGTGCCAAATATCATAACTTTTCCAATGCACACTGTAACAATATATAGCAAAATCATGACATTATAAAATCAACAAAGGGAGCCAGTAATAATTTCAACCAAATCATCTAGTCATATTAATAACTATCATATTTGAGAAAATTAATTAATTGAACTAACCAATTAATCCAAGTAGCTCAAAATAAAATTTTTATCAAATCTAATAAATTAGTTTCTCCTATAAAAATAATTTAAAATCAGCCAGACTATGTAAATAGCTCAGATACAAAGGAATCAATTGGTTCTCTGAGGTTTGAGGAGTAGCTCGCTCAATGTCAATAAAAATCAAACATAAGCGTTTGACAAGTTCAAATAATTTATTTCAAAATGATTTATCAATTAGAAGCTATTAAACAAAACCCCTAATTTATGGAATCCAGGGTTCCTAAGAAAGAACAATCAAGCTTGATATTACCCACTACAACCTATTAATATTAGAGCTTTAACTGCTAAATTTATACTAAAAATATCAAGCATATATCTATTTACCATTTTTAAGAATTTACTAGTTATAGATATACCCTAGAGTAATAAAAAAAGTGAATGAGATTGAGATTGGAGACTTACCTTAAAATTTAGAAGCTAGTGGGTATTAAGTTTTGATGACAAAAATTAATAACTATGTAATTAAGTGATTGAAAGCAGTGGAAGAAATGAAAATGGAAAAAGAAGAAGAAGAAGAACGCGGGAAGCAGAGGGGAAGAGAGAATGTGAGATAAGAGTTGTTGGGGGCGGACGGAGAGGTTTAGTGGTTTTAAAACCACACCTCCTCTTTATTCTTTTCTTTTTATATATATTTGAAAACCCAACCCCAAATTACTAAACTGCCCCCACTTAAAATTGTTTTTCCTCTCTCCCCAAAAGAAGAACACGGTTTGACACTTTGGCCCCATTGATTACGCCTACCCATATGACTGCCACGCCATTACATAAATAATTGCACTGCTAAATGCTAATTGGCTTAGGGTCAACTTAGGGGAGCGTGTTAGTTTTTCTCCATGGGTGGGCGAGTCTACTGGACTGACATTTTCATTTATTGTGAAGTAATGATTGAAAGATCAATCTTTCATTTAAACAACTTTGAAATTTGTGTGCAATTGACAACACGCCTCAACTTCAATTCTTCGATGGAGAACCCTACAGGCACTGCGTTGCTTGACTTGGTGTCGACTTTGAAGAATTATTGCATGAAAGTTTCTCGGAAGCGTGTGACCTAGTTTTCTCCGCGGGTGGTGGGACTCTACTTGTTGGCTAAAACACGTTCCAGTTCTCACGAATGTGATGGGATTGCATTATTGCCTGCGTAGAATTGTTATCACCAACCAACCCTTCTTGGATAAGGCTTTGGCATTGTGGGATAATAACTGGCAGAAATCTAAGATTTACTATATGTCAGTGATGAACAATCTTACTCTTAGGCCATGTTTGGGATTTGGAGTCAAAAATTGGCGAGTGGCAAGGCATATGGTTGGGGGTTGGGACGTTTCTCAGCCCTCACGCACAGTGTATTTCCTGACCTCCAAATTGGGGGTCGAGGAAGGATAGCTATGTTATGGCCCTTTTAGGGGACACCCAAATTTTTACTCAGGTTGCCTTCTAGTGTGTAATGCATATCAACAATTATTTAAATTATCAACAAAAAAGTTTAATAAATCCGTGTAGCACATCTACTTAATCTCTAGTACTATCGAAAAGAAAGGGGGGAATTTAATGCTATGGAAAAAAGTGGTGAAGAGCTCAGAAGCAGAGGAATAATGATAGGGGCTATTATTTGCGTTTTTCATTAATAATGTTTGTTTTGATGGGATTTAATTGTGTTCTGGTGAAAGGGGGCTTTTTGTTAGAATTTTGGGATTTGGCATATGTTTGTTCTTTCAATGATATTGCTTGGTGCATGGGTTTTCCTACATGTGTGTACAAACAATGAGAACACTTCTATATAAAAATTGTGATTTCAAGATAATCACACCAAATAAATCTCACAACAATAACCAAATAAGATCTCTAATGTATAAACATTGTTTTATGTCGTGATACATTTGGATCACTTAGAAGTTGAAACATACAATAATTCTATCCTAAATGCTGATGGTTTGTTTTATTTTGAACTTTTATGTTGAGGAGTTGACTAGCTTGAGTAATTCTTGACTCATGAGCTGCTGTGGTGAAACCTCACGCAGAGGAATCTTCAATGGATTTTGTTGAGCAAGAAAGCCTTGAGACACACATTTCATTAATGGCCGATAGCTTGGATTGGGATTCAAGCATGTGAATGCTACAATGGCAACGCGAACTATGTCTAGCAAATCTGTTGTATTCGGTTGTGCAAGGCGCTGGTCCATTACATCACATAGTCTTATGTCATGAGCAGAATCTGATTGAAGTGATGATAGAATTTCTTGAGGATGCCTTCCTACTAAAGTTTCAAGTGCCACTACTCCAAAGCTATAAACATCACACTTTTCACTTATAACCATAGTATAGGCAAGCTCTGTGTTGAAAAGGATCAACATGATGAGATTAATGGTGAAAACGTAAAAAATGGAAAAGACAAAAAAAACAATAGTTGAGTTTAAATGAATTAAAAAATGTTCTACAATTAGTATAAACTTGTCATTAAATAGTCCACAAGCTGAGTTTTATGTAATACGCATGCTTGGTATAAAAGATAGGAACCAAAAGAATATGCGAGTAATTTACCTGGGGCAATATATCCATATGTTCCAGCTACTATAGTTCTATTGGATGAATCAAAGTTGAGGAGTCGGGCTGTGCCAAAGTCAGAAACAACTGGGTGCCACTCTGAGTTGAGTAAGACATTGCTGGTAGTTATGTCTCTATGCACAATTGGAGGGGTGCAATCATGATGCATATAGGATAGAGCATGTGCAATGCCTTTAATGATGTTAACCCTCTTTTTCCAATCCAATCTCACAGCTTCTGTGCCATCATATAGCACGGAAAACAAACTACCTTTCTTCATGTACTCATAGATCAAAAACATGCTCCTTTTATGCAAGCAGAACCCATAGAGCTTTACAATGTTTCGGTGCTTTATTTCCGTTAGCACTCTCACTTCATTTCTGAAACTCTCATCAAATGCAGGCTCCTCTGCTTCAAAACCATGAAGTTTTTTCAAGGCAACAACCTTGCCACTTGGTAACTGCACCCTGTAAACACTCCCATATGTGCCCGTTCCAATGCAGTACTTCATGTTGAAGTCTTCTGTTGCTTTGATGATGTCTTCAAATGCTAGGTTTCCATCATAATTCCATATGGAGAACAAATCCCCATTCTTTGTTGTTTGCTCTGGTTGTTTTCTCTTTCTTGCACAACATCGTAGCTTCATATACACAAGTGCCAAGCTCAGAATTAGAGAAAATAGGATAGGAAGAGCTATGGCTAGGTGGTGTGTCACTTTACTGCGAGCTGGACAAGCATTTTGGATGAGACTCTTCAAATTATTGTGTGAAAGGTCGACAAAAGTTAACCTTGATTTATATGGGTTACAAACTCTCAGAGTGTTGGGAATTTTTCCAGAGAGATTATTGTAGCTGAGATCCAATACAATCAAGTTTGGCAAATATCTTGGTAGTGGTGGTATTTCACCACTAAAGGAGTTGTGACTAAGGTCAATAATTGATAGTTGTGCAAGTCTTTGAATTGACAAGGGTATTTCTCCACTGATGGAGTTGTTGTATAGGATCAACTTTTGCAAACTGGTAAATCGACCTAAATCAGAAGGGAGAGAACCAACAAGTAGATTGGAGGAAATGTCAAGGACAACTAATTGGGAAAGATTTGTGAGTGAAGTTGGCAAGTTCCCACTTATATGGTTTCCATGCATATTCAAATAAGTGAGATTGGATAATCCACCGAGAGTTGTAGGTACTGGGCCTGTGATTCGGGTTTGGGATAGATACAACGTAACAAGACTTTTCAGGAGCCCCAGCTCTTGGGGAATGAAGCCTTGAATGTCGTTGTAAGACAAGTCTAAGTGCACTAGTTTACTAAGGTTTCCAATTGAAGGAGGTATCACACCTTCAAGATCATTGTAGGATAAATCCAAATAGGTGAGTTTGGGTAATACCCAAGAGATTGGGGTATAGGTCCCCTGATTCTGTTATCAGATAGATACACTATAGAAAGGTTTTTCATGAATACCAACTCATAAGGAATGGAGCCTTGAATGTAGCCGTGAGACAAGTCTAGAAAGGTTAAGTAGCTAAGGCTTCCCAATGAAGAAGGTATCTCACCAGAAAGATCATTCCCAGATAAATCCAGATAAGTAAGGCTGGAGAGATTACCAATTTCTGGTGGGATTCTCCCAGTTAGTCCAGCTCCACCAAGCTCAAGCTTCTCCAAGTTATGGAAAACAGAGAAGTTTAGTGCAGCAAATTTAATGCTTTCATAACCCTGATATTGGATTCCAGTGATGCTTCCGGCGACATTGCAAGTGATGCCGTCCCAGAAACAGCGATTGGAGATATTGTTAAGTGCCAAAGTGTCCCACCATCGACTCCGGAGTATAGCGTTGGCTTCCAAGTCAAGCTGAGATGATGCTGCAGAAGTTGCAGCCCCCAACTCTCGTAGTTGAATCACACCTGAAATAACAACAATAACAAGAAGAAGAAACGCACTGCGTATTTCTGGCCCATTGGAGTTAGAAGCAAAATAATTCATTCTAGGCACATGCAAATGTTCAAAGTACTTCAAACTCGGTGACAGATGCTATTTTATGAAGATGCAAGAATATAAGTTTGTGAGATGTATCAGAAGCTAAGCTTTTAAATCGTGTGCCAAATCTGTTTTGTTGTCCATTCTTTAATACTTACACCCCACTCTACTACATTAAGTCATGAACATATGATTCAAGGCTTTGCTCCATTGACTATGCCTACCCATATGCCACGCCATCGCATATATTAATAGAGCCCACACAACTAATTATAAAACTGCATTCAAGTCATGTGCACTGTGAAATTGCATTGCTTGACTTAGTCTACTTGACCAACCTTTTTCACTTTTCAGTCCCTCGAAAAGGATAATTGCATGCATAGAACCTCAACCAATAATAGGAAAGGATCAGAGTGTGAAATCTTCAGATTGTTTGGGCTTATTGTGAAGTAATGGTTGAAGATCATTCTTGATGTAAAACACTGAAATTTATGTGCAATTGACAACTGTCTTGACCGGGTGAAGTGGAGTACTATAATTTCACATAAATTAGTGTCAAATTTAGTGATATGATTGAAATCGGCAGTATTTTCTTTTTGTTTTTGGTTTTTGTCATTTATGGTGCACCCCTGCAGGCCTACGCGCTATTGACTAAACTATTGCTAACTTTTTTTATTTCAAGCTAAATTATGATTACCTCCGCTAATATTTATTAATATTACAGTTTGATTCTTTAATTCTGCAACACGACACTTCATTCCCCTGTCTCAACCTTTGCTAAATATATATTTTATATAATTCTTAATTTACTCTCAACTTCATATTGGTGTTAGCTGTGAAAACCGAGAAGAGAAAATTAAAAAAAAAAAAAGATTTTAAGTGAGGTCCATCTATTGTGAGTGGATTTAATATCTATAATTAATTTCTTAATCTATATATTATTTATGAATGTTATTAAATTCCCTGTCCCCTGTTTACAAATTTATGCAATTTAAGTATTTAAGAAAATTTATTTATTGGTGTTAAGTGAAAGTAAACATGTTATAAGAATCATATGAGACAAATAAAATGTTTTACATGATATTTCAAGAAAAATGATCTAGATATGATGGATATATGAATTTTAGAACTTGAAAATTGATTCATGTGCTGAGTCTCAATTTTATTGATAGCTGAAAAAAGTATTGGAGTTGGAATAGACTCATGGAATGAGCTATATATGATTTATAATAAAAATATTTGGAAAAAAGTAAATGATTATGATTGGTTCTTTTAGAAATTGTTTTGGAAATGCCTAAGATAGAACTCCAACTAACGGTAGGTGGTGTTAGCCTGGGTGCACTTGACTGATTAGTGTTACATGATCATATGAGAATATACATGATGGATGAGTGTAGGTCCACGTGTTTGTGGTTCCTAATGGAAGGCAGGATCACAAGTAGAATGACTTCCGAATGTGTGATCCTGATGGAATTTTCCTAAAGGCCACTTCCTCATAGTTATTTATTTTGATTTATGAATATGTTTTTCCCATAATATTTATATAGTTTTCTAATATTATTGGTTTGATTTTGATACGTCTCATATGGGTTATGGATGCTTTATCTACTCACAAAGTTGTAAATCTCACTTAGTTTCCTTCCTCTTCAATTCAGGTGCAGTCAGAGTTTCAATCCTCCTCTGGTCTAGTAATTTTGGACCCCTTATTTTGGTAAGCCCACTTGATCCGTGGGCCACATTGAGAGAAGTGTCCATTTTTTTAATGATAGATGTTGCTCCTTTTGTCATAGGCAAGATCAGGGAATGGTTATGTTTTAAACTTATTTTGATAGATATTTCAATGTGAAGGTTATGTATTATGTTATGTTTTCCTGATAGATACTTTAGTAAGTTTTATGGTAACTTATGCCTTGAACTTAAAAGGGTGATGTTGATGAGAAAAATCTTATTTTGAGACTTATAAATATACATATAATTATAGTCCTCTGGCTGTGTTGTGGTATTGGTTATGGTAATAATGTATTTTTTCCAGGTTTTGTATTTGGGAAATGTCCAAAAAAGGAGGAAACTCTTCCGTTTTCTAAGAAATTTGTGTGTCTTAAGGCTAACTAGGAAGGCTCCCTATGCGCAGTTGGAATTCAGGATTGGGTCGTGACAAAGTTGGTATTAGAGCTTTAGGTTTTTCCCTGACTAATTGGAACAAGTGTTTTTAGTATAGTCACGATTGTGTAAATGGTAGCCGGCCTATTTTCACAAAGCGTGACCCTACTAGAGACCTTTTAAGAATGTCTTCTGGTGTTTTGTTTTAAGTTGTTTGGGTCTTAAGTCATTCATGTTTCAGATTTTCACCCTTTGTTTTGATTCTTTGTTTAATCTATCAGGTGCCATGCCTTCTAGAAGACGTCTGCAATGTAAGGCTTGGAGATTATGATGCGTAACAGAGAATCTGATCAAGGCCCTTCTCCTCCACCTAGAAGGAAAGGTCAAGGCCAAAGTAGAGGCGGCAAAGGTCAGGTTTAGATTGGAGGCTATACAAGTAATGGTTGGAGTAGAGGCCATAGAAGGAAGCCAAACCCAAAACCGAAACTGAAGAAGAACACATTAATATGGCAACAAAATGCGCAGGTCCATCAGCCATCAATAACCTAGTGGAAATGTTGAATCATAGAGGAGCGCTCAACCACATGACGAGAGGAACCCCATAGAAGAGCCCATCAACCTAAAGATGAAGCCAGGGTGTCCACGCATCATTCCTCAAATTGAATCCACCCACGTTCTTAGGGAATCCATTGACTGAGGATCCCAGCAATTCCTAGACCATATCAATAAGGCCATTCATGTCCTTAGGTGCCCAAGTGTTAGGGTAATGGAGTTAGCATCTTATAATCTGAATGGTGCAACTGAACATTGGTTTGAGGATACTTGCAAGTAAGCGGGCAGCTGGATTGCCACCTATGATTTAGGATGAGTTTAGTGAAGCTTTCATGATAAGGTTTCTTTTGAGAGCAAAAGAGAGGCTGCAGCTAAATTTGAAAGGCTAACAGAGGCACCAGGCATGTCGTAGCTAAATATGAATTTCACTTCACCTATCTTTCTAGATATGCTCTAGATTTGGTATCCACTGAGGCTAAGAAAGTAAGGAGGTTTGTTAGAAACTTGATTAACCGTTGTTCACCTCTATCTTCCCACATATTGGGAAGATGTCTTATGTTAGGTTGTGGATCCTGCATAAGGCATTAAATCTAGTTTAGAGGAAAGAAAAGTAGCTAGGGAGGTAGGGAAGAAGCAGAAGATGAATGGATATATTTAGGAAGCTCTCATTCTGGAGGAAGGCAAATTCACTATGGCCATCGGATAACATCTTGGGTGAGCCGTATCTCCTGGCTTTACCCAGACGGTGTGTCAGGATAGAGATCTTTAGTGTAGAGTATGGCGAGCAAGGTACTATAAATTATGCGGTAAGCACCAGACCCTAGTGCACTATTTGGCAATTATCACATGGGACCCTGTTTCAAAGCGTTAGGAGCATGTTTCAATTATAACGACCGGTCATCTAAAGAAAGATTGTCCTCATTCTAGGGTAGGTTTTGGGTAGAGTTTTGCAGGCTAGTATTTCTGCACCATCATTTTCAGCTCAATCCAGGCAGCTCTTCTATGCCTCCAGGGGTATGGGTCAAGGGTTTGGTGCAGGGGTCTGGTGGTAGAGGATTAGGCCATTTTGGGAGAAGTAAACCTTAGGTATTTGCAATGACACGCAGGACGCTAGGCATCAAATGCAGTAGTGGTAGGTACTCTCACCGTTTGTCATCTAGATGATTTTGTCTTATTTGATCTGGGTTCGATGCACTCATATATGTCTCCTTTTTTTTGCATCCCGATTTAATAAGCAACCTGTAATGTTGGATGATCCTTTTTAGGTAAGCACTCTGATGGGAATCTCCTTGATGGTACAATTGAAGTTTCAGTCTTGTGATCAGTGTTAATGAGGTAGACACTATAGCCGATTTGATGCTCTTAGATATGGTAGATTTTGATGTCATCATATGTATGGATTAGTTAGCTTCATGTCATGCAAGTGTGGATTGCTATGCTAAAACTATAAAGTTTGATTTTCCAAGTAGTCCTGCCTTCATATACAAATGTGACAATTGCTTAACCCTTGCAAGCATAATATCCTCATTAGATGCTTTGTATTTGATGGATAAGGGAAACAAAGGCTACCTTGTTGTGGTAAGGGATGTTGAAGTTGAGGTACCAAGTTTAGAACAAGTTTTGGTTGTTAAGGAGTTCCTGATGTCTTCCCTAAAGAGTTACCAGGAATGGCTCCAGAAAGGGAGATTGAGTTCAATATAGAAATGACACCAGGTGTTCAACCTCTATCAATTCCCCTTACCAGATGGCTCCCGTCGAATTACGGGTATTGAAAATCAGTTGCAAGATATGTTGGATAAGGGTTTTATTTGGCCGAGCTCATCACCTTGGGGTGCTCCGTTGCTTTTTGTTAAGAAAAATGATGGATCTATGTGCTTATGTGTGGACTATCAGTAGCTCAACAAGGTGACTGTTTGAAATCAGTACCCTTTGCCTAGGATTGATGATTTGTTTGATCAGCTCCAAGGGGCTTCATGCTTCTCTAAGATTGATCTTCGTTCTGGGTATCACCAACTAAAGATTAAGGAGGAAAATATTCGAAAACTACTTTTGAACACGCTATGAACATTACGAGTTTTAGTGATGTCTTTTGGCCTAACTAATGTCCTAGCCTTCCATGGACCTAATTAATAGAGTGTTCAAACCTTTCTTGGATCATTTTGTGATCGTCTTCATAGATGATATTTTGGTGTACTCCAAGAGTCCTGAGGAGCATGAGTACCATCTAGAATAATCTTGCAGACTTTGAGGGACCATCAACTTTATGTCAAGTTTTCCAAGTGTGAGTTTTGGTTGGAGCAAGTCACCTTTTTGGGGCATGTTGTATCTAAAAAGGGCATTAAGGTGGATCCCAAAAAAGTGGAAGCTATCCAAAAGTGGCCAAGGCCTACATCGGTGAGAGAAATTCATAGTTTCTTAGGCTTGGCTAGTTACTACAGGCATTTTGTCAAGGACTTCTTCAAGATTTCTTCCCTTTGACCAAGTTGACACGGAAAAATGTGAAGTTTGAGTGGTCGGAGGCTTGTGAGGAGAGTTTCCAAATGCTCAAGAATTGTCGAACTTGCTTCAGTCCTTATCTTACCCTTAAGGGTCAGGAGGTTATTCAGTTTATTATGATGCTTCCGAGTGGGATTAGGGTGTGTTCTCATGCAACATGGGCGAGTTATTGCCTATGCTTCAAGGCAACGTAAGAAACATGAATAGAACTATCCAACACATGACTTGGAAATGGCAGCCGTTGCCTTTGCTTTAAAGATTTGGAGACACTATCTTTATGGTGAGACATGTGAAATATACACAAATCATAAGAGCTTGAATTATAGTTTTCAACAAAAAGATCTGAACTTGAGGCAAAGGAGATGAGTGGAACTGTTAAAAGATTATGACGTACCATTTTTTATCACCCTGGTAAATCCAATGTGGTAGCAGATGCTTTAAGCTTGAAATCTATGGATAGTTTGGCTCGCATAGCTTCGATGAAAAGGCCCTTAGTGGAGGAAATGCACAAATTAGAGTTTGAAGGGGTGCAATTTAAGCTTCGAAAGACTAGAGTGCTCTTGGCCCGCGTGGGGTCTCAATCTTCTCTTGTAGAGCAAATCAAGGCCAAGCAAAAAGGAGGACCCGAGGCTAGTCAAGTTGTTTAATGATATTTGTAATGGGGTTAATTTTGAATTTATTATCGATCAAGAGGGTGTATTACGTGGAAGTAATGTGTGTACTTAATGTGGAGGGTTGAGAAGAACCATTTTAGATGAGGCTCATGGCTTAAGTACACAGTCCATAGTATTTTAGACTTGAAGTGATGATAGAATTTCTTGAGGATGCCTTCTTACTAAAGTTTCAAGTGCCACTACTCCAAAGCTATAAACATCACACTTTTCACTTATAACCATAGTATAGGCAAACTCCATGTTGAAAAGGATCAACATGATGAGATTAATGGTGAAAACATAAAAAATGGAAAAGACAACAAAAAAATAGTTGAGTTTAAATGAATTAAAAAAAGTTCTACAATCTATAATCTATAATACTAATATTTTAGACTTTTATGAGGAAAAGTTTTCTAGGTGTCACAATGAGAATGATTTAGGGTCCATAGTTTTTAAGAAGTTAATCATTAATTATATTTTGAAAAAATAAACTGCAATTATGACATATTATTATAATATCATTGACAATCATCAATATTTAATAGCAGAATTATACTACAAAAATTAAATATATTTAAAACTTATCGGCATTTAATTAAATCTATAATACTAATATTCAACACTCCTTTGGGTTTTATAGGTGTAGTTTCCAAAGTAATTTAGAGTTCACAAAATTTATAATTTTAATAATTAATATTTTTTAAAAAATTATAATCATAATTATTATATATCACTAGCTTACTATCATTAATATATATAATTTTAATATTCATAATAATCATTTTTAATATATGAAAAATTAATACTGAAATCTAAATGGCGAAAATGTTATATAACCTTATATATTGGAGTTATTTAAAATAATTAGTGATAAATAAATAATTAAAAGTAATTTCAAATTATATAGTTTATTTTTTAAAATATAAGTGTTTGAAAAAGTTTAAATCAGATAAGTTATGTTACTTTACTTATGTACTTCTAACTATCAATTAATTAATTAATATATAATATTGATTAATTACTATATAATTTTTGTACCTATTGATAAAATGATAATATATATATATACGGAATATAATCTATTGTATTTAAATCAATATATTCATTAATTTATAATAGTTGTTATAAACTAGAAAAGCAGTCTTGATATACTAAATGAGGTAAATGACTCATTATATAATAAGAGTATTCACTATAATTATTTATCAGTTTTATTTTATAACTCTTTTAAGGATTCAAATTATCGTGAGAAATAAGGAATAAACAGTGATGAGATGAGGATGAGAACGAGACAAAATTCTAAACGAGAACGAGTGGGAGGCTATAAGTTCTCATGGATACTATTGTAATCTATATTATATGATATTGTAAATATATTTACTTATTTTATATTATTATTCATCAATTTTAACTATTGAAACGTGCAAAATTTTCATAAAATAGGTTTTTTATTATTAGTTAAAGGTCGTCTATGAGATTTCTCAACCTTATAAACATGATATTCCAAATAAGATATAAAATAGAATGACTCATTTCATATCCATACTAATTTATATTTTATTCATTTATTTAATTATTTAACCGTTAACTTATTTTCAAAATAAGTTTATATACTTAATTTTCTATAAAATATATTTAAATGAATTAATGGTCAATAAACTATTTTCATTATTATTAGATATTACGCGAAAATGAATGACATTAGTATATACTTGTCATTAAAATAGTCCACAAGTCGAGTTATATGTACTACGCATACTTGGTACAGAATCACATACACATAAAGAATATAAAAGATAGGAACCAAAAGAATATGTGAGTAATTTACCAGGGGCAATATATCCATATGTTCCAGCTACTATAGTTCTATTGGATGAATCAAAGTTGAGGAGTCGGGCTGTGCCAAAGTCAGAAACAACTGGGTGCCACTCTGAGTTGAGTAAGACATTGCTGGTAGTTATGTCTCTATGCACAATTGGAGGGGTGCAATCATGATGCATATAGGATAGAGCATGTGCAATGCCTTTAATGATGTTAACCCTCTTTTTCCAATCCAATCTCACAGCTTCTGTGTCATCATGTAGCACGGAAAACAAACTACCTTTCTTCATGTACTCATAGATAAAAAACAGGCTCCTTTTATGCAAGCAGAACCCATAGAGCTTTACAATGTTTCGGTGCTTTATTTCCGTTAGCACTCTCACTTCATTTCTGAAACTCTTACCAAATGCAGGCTCCTCTGCTTCAAAACCATGAAGTTTTTTCAAGGCAACAACCTTGCCACTTGGTAACCGCACCCTGTAAACACTCCCATATGTACCCGTTCCAATGCAGTACTTCATGTTGAAGTCTTCTGTTGCTTTGATGATGTCTTCAAATGCTAGGTTTCCATCATAATTCCATATAGAGAACAAATCCCCATTCTTAGTTGATGTTTGCTTTGGTTGTTTGCTTTTGCTTGCCTTTAGATACATGAGCAATAAGAAGGCAAGGATCAGTGAAGAAAGGACGGGAAGAACTATGGCTAGATGGTGCACTATTTTGCTATTTTTCTTGCCGTGAGTTGAGCGAGTTTGGAATTTAAAAGCATCTGGAGTTAGATCTTTCAAATTATTGTATGAAATGGATAAGGATTTTTCTGGATCCGTGTAAAAAATTGCAAAAGAGCGGGGCATTGTTCCAGAGAGATTATTGTGGCTGAGATCCAATGTTCTTAAGTGTGGCAAACATCCAAGTGTTGGTGGTATTTCACCACTAATGACGTTGTGATCGAGGTAGACAGTGGTGAGCTGTGCAAGGCTTTGAATTGACAAAGGTATTTGCCCACTTATGGAATTGTTACTTAGCCTCAACTCTTGCAAATTGGTCATTCGACCTAAATCAAAAGGGAGGGATCCAACGAGTAGATTGTTGGATAGATCCAAAGTGACAAGATTTTTCAAGAACCCCAATGTCCCCAGATCTTGGGGAATGGAGCCTTGAATGTTGTTGTAAGACAAGTCAAGGAACATTAATGGGTATAGTTTCCCAGTGATGGAGGATTCAGTCGCCCCTTGATTTTGTTGTGAGATAGATCCAAATAGGAAAGATTTTCTAGGAAACTCATCTCAGGAGGAATGGAGACTTCAACGATGTTGCCAGACAAATCAAGGGAAGTTAAGTGGGTAAGGTTTCCAGAAAAGGAGGTATCAACCCCTTGATTTTGTTGTGAGATAGATGCAATGTAGAAAGATTTTTCAGGTGCCTTATCTCAGGAGGAATTGGGCCTTCAATAAAGTTGTTAGATAAGTCAAGGAATGTTAAGTGGGTAAGGTTTCCCAGAGAAGGAGGTATTTCACCTGAAAGACTATTGAGGGATAAATCGAGATGAGTGAGTTTGGGGAGATTCCCAATTTCTGGTGGGATACTCCCGTTTAGTTGTGAGTGACTGAGATCAAGACTCCCTAAATTCTGGAAAACAGAGAGGTTCAGTGTTGCTAATTCAACCCATCCATAATACCCATGATCTTTGATTCCAGTGATGCTTCCAACGCCGTTGCAAGTTATACCATACCAATAACAGCGACCGGAGATATTGTTGTAAGGTGCATAATAATCCGACGTGTTCCACCATCCACTCCGGAGTATAGCGTTGGCTTCCAAGTCAAGCTGCGATGATGCTGCAGAAGCTATAGCTCCCAATTCTTGGAGTTGAATCACACCTGAAATAATAATAATAATAAGAAGAAGAAGAAGCAAAAGCGCACTCCTTGATTCGGGCCCATTGGAGTTCGTAGCAAAATAATTCATTCTATGCACTTGCAAATGTTCAAAGTACTTCAAACTCAATGGCAATGCAGGAGATAATAATGAATGCTATTTTATAAAGATGCAATGTAAGTATATATGTTTGAGAGATGTATCAGAAGCTAATTAAGCTCTTAAACTCTGTGCGTCGCTAACCTGTTTCGTTCTCCATTCTTCAATACTCACTCAGTCACCCCACTCTACGTACTACACTAAGTCATGAACGTATGATTCGAGGCTTTGCCCCCATTGCATAATTGCATTGCTTGACTGGCTCAACATAATTAGAAGCATTACTTGGAAATTTCTTGGGAGCGTGTTAGTTTTTCTCCATGGGTGGGATTACTTGACTAACATGTTCTATTAGATTATCCTGTAGATATATATTAGAAATTAGTTAGAGTTGATTTAGTTTTTTAGATATTAATTAGTAGCTCGTTATGCTCTTTAATCTATATAAAGATGCATTCTGCTTATATTACCTTATGCATTCCATTACAGTTTCATCATTAGTAAATCTTTGTTTCAGTATTCTCTCCGATTTAGATTCATTTTTTCTTTTCTGTTATTGTAAAAAATATCTCCTTTGCAGGGCTCTATAAATACCCTGTAAAGAGCGTCTTCATTAATAACAAGATATACATTTTTCAAGTCTCTGTCTTGTATATCTTTCTTCTCCCTAAAATTCGATGTCCTTTTTCCCCATGAATTTTAACATGTTCCAGCTCCAAAAAGAGATTGTAGGCAACCCTCCTGGAGAAGGCGTTGGCGTTGAGGGATGACTGGTAGGAAGCTAGCTAGGATTTACCATATGTGAGCTAAACGAACATTCTTATTTTTATTTATGTCTTGTTTATGCCGGTAATTTCGAGTCAACTCTTAATAACTTTGAAAATTAAAACTGCATGCAACTTTGTTGGGTGCGTGTTATTTTTTGCCTCAGTGGGACAGCGACGTGGGTCTTGTTAGAATTACATGTTCCCCGAAAAGGACTACATGGAACATGGTTATATCTGACCAATTCTTGTGGAGATGATGATCGATACTGGTATTATGCGAGAAAGTCTATAAATCTAGGATTTGCTTTATGTGAGTGAGGAACATTCATATTCTTGTAAATTTACTAGCTAATTTGGGTTGGGGGGGGGGGGATAAATGGACAACACTTTTACCCAACTTCAACCAATAAAATTGAAAAAACAAAAGGCTTAGATCAGTTTTAGAAATAATTAAAATAAGCGAGTTTTAGTATTAGTCTCAAACCAAAAAAAAAAAAGTTTTGATCTAATCATTTTTAAAATTGTTTAGTTTTACCCCATCTAGTTAGTCTATTTCTATTAAATATTGAGATGATTAACAAAAATTCACCTTATCCAATCATATGTGATAGTTAGTAGCCGTATGTGACATATCAAAAGCATGTGTGTCAAAACCCTACTTGACATAGAATTAAGATCATGATATATGCCAAGTACCACCGTTGATTATTAAGTAATGTTACATATTCAAAAAATATGTACATAATTTTTTTATAAAAATCATGATAATTATTTATGAAATAAAATAGTATGACTTACCAATTCATCTAAAGCTAATAATTATATTATATCATTAGAGATTTAAAATTCTGCATAAGTTTCTTGTTTATAGCATTTTTTCCTAAGTATTATATAAGATTTAATAAGGATAGGCTAATTGCAGGGACCAAAAATAAATAATTTGAAAATATTTGGATCAAAGCAAATATAAAATAAAATTCAGTAATAAAAATCAAAACTCTCTTATTTTTCAAGGCCCAAAAATATATTTTAAAAAATTAGTATAATGTAAAATTGTTTGGGCTTATTGATTGTGAAATGCCGGGTCAAAATTTTCTTTTAAAAGGCATCTTAATATTTATTTAAAATTTAACATTTTCTTTTATTTTTAATCAAAATTACTTTTTCAATTTTAATGCATAATTTTACTTTTTGCAATCACTATTATCATATGAATATTTTTTTTTGGTAAATGCCTAAATTTTTTTTATTTTTTCACTTTATTGTTTCATTACACTATTTATAAGAAACATGTAAGTTTAATTATCCAAGGGTCCTATAGGTTTATTCAATTTTCAATTAGGTTCCTATAGTTTAAAAGTGTCTAAGTATGTCCCTATAGTGTATGAGAATTTTCAATAAGGTTTCTGCCATTATGTGAAGAGAGAGATGGAAATGGAATATTCCATAGAATATTTTATTTTTTTATAATGAGGAACTTGATTAAAATTCTCATACACTATACTGAAATTGAAAATTGAGTGAAACTATAGGAACTTGAAAAATAATTAAACCTTCAAAATATTCTTTTGTCTTTCCACTAATGCCTCGATTTCAAGAGAGGTGTAATTTTAATTTTTTTAGTAGAGTACAACTTTTTTATTGTATATTTTACATTATATTTTACATTACAAATTCCAAGTCTCATTCTAATTATTACCTTTGCAATTTTGAGGTTAGATTATGCTAGTTTCCTGCCCTATCACCCCAATCATTTCTTTGGGTGTCTATCTTCCCCTTACTATTAAATTAAAATTAGCTAAGGTTTATAATATTAAATTTCAATCATCTTTATTACTTCCTTACAACCTAGTCTTTCTTTGTAGTGATAAGTTGTCCGTTTATTTATTGTGTACATTGTGTAGGATTTTCTCAAAAACTTGATACATGATTAAGACTATATTGTTTGAAGTCACTTTTTTTATTATTAACCCATTTTAAAATTTATATTTTGAAGATATCATCTTTTCCTTGAGTAACTCCTTGTGAAATTTATTTGTTCTATGATTAATGAAGGAAAAGGCTGTAATGATATTATAAACTTAGAGAATGATATAATAATGATTTTTAAAACTCAATGCATAGAGGGATGTTGGTGGGCTTCCCTCCTTATTGGGGCCCAACAACTTACACAAAAAAAAAGGAAAAAGAAAAGAAAAAAAAGGAAACAAAAAGGAAAAGGAAAACAAAGTGACGTGATGTCACAAGAAGAAAAACGTGAAACAGAGCGGGCGGGAGGAAGAAGAAGAAAGGGGTGCAGGGTTCATCATCAAACGGGTAAACGTGCTTCGTTTATCATGAAAATTTAGTATGTTGTTCCTGATGTTGAGCTTAATACTTTGACATAGCTTGTTAATTTTATTGTCTTCTCTGGTGGTGGTTTTGTGATACCCACATTGTGGAGTTATATGGTTGTGTTCCGCATTGGTGTTACTGTTGATTGTTGAGATTCCCTAGTGCTACTAGGAAGACTGATTGTATTCCATTGATCATAGTGGAAGTTTTTCTGGACTAGGTCCAGTGGGTTTTTTGTTCCTCTATTTGGGGGTTTTCCCACGTTAAAAATTGCGGTGTCTTCTTTTATTTTTCTGCCAAATTATTATCCTCCTAGAGTATTTTTGGTTCTACCTATTTAACTACAGGTGGGAAATATTTGTTGCTTCCGCTATTGATAAAGGTTCATTCCTAAGATTTCCCCAACAAAGTGGTATCCAGAGCTTTGGTTATTTTTTATCTGTAGTTTAAATGGAAGAACATCGGGGCCAAATATGATCAAGTTGAATTCCAAAAATTACTCAGTTTGGAAGACCCTCATGGAAGACATGCTATACAGCAAGGATTTGTATGATCCAATTGAGGGAGATAAATATAAGCCTCCTGATAAGTAAGCGGAATGGAAGAGAATGAATGAAAAAGCTGTTGCTTTGATTAGGCAGTGGTTGGATCTCAGTGTGTATCCACATGTTGACAAAGAAACTAATGCTTAGAGTATGTGGCAGAAATTGGAGATTTATATGAGAGGAAGAATGTGCAAAATAAGGCATATTTGATTGGAAGTGGTAAATATGAAATACAAAGAAGGTGATTCAATGCCAAAGCATTTGAGTAGCTTCAGGAGATTGTCAATCAGCTGACAACCAATGAGATTACATTGTCTGATGAGTTGCAAGCATTGTTGTTGTTGAGCTCTTTGCCTGCAGTTGGGAAGTCCTGGTTGTGACATTGACTAACTGAGCTCCAAATGGGTAGTTGACATTGTCAATGGTTAAAGAAAGCATGTTGAATGAAGATGCCAGAAGAAGAGAGCGGGGTTTGATTAGTGCCTCCACCAAGTCAGAAGCACTTGTTGTAGAGTCACGGGGAGAAGCAGGAGTAGAAGACCTCATAATCCTGGAGGTCAAAGAGCCATAGCAAGTCAAGGGGGAAGTCCAAGACAAGAAAAGAATTTAATTGTTATCATTGTGGCAAGCGGACACATCAAGAAGCATTGCAGATACTTGAAAAGAGAGAAATCAAGAGAAAGAGATGAAGACAAAAATAGTAGCAATGATAAAGACACTGCTTGTTGCATATGATGATGTCTTTGTTCTACATCATGAGAACTTCATAAATCTTGCATGTGATGATTCTAGTTGGATCATGGATTCTGGTGCCTCATGTCATGTTACTCCTAGGCGTGAGTTTTTCTACTTATACCTGGTGACTTTGGCAGAATAAGGCTAGGAGATGAAGGGATATGCAAGATTGTTGGTATGGGAGATGTGTGGCTTGAAACTAGCATGGGTTGTAGATTACAGTTGAAGAATGTTAGGCATGCGCCTGATATGCGTCTTAGCTTGATGTCAATCAAAGCATTGGACGGAGAAGGTTACTACACTACCTTTGGTGGTGGAAAATTCAAAATCACCAAAGGATCGCTAGTTGTTGCAAGAGAAGATAGTAGTTTCACTGCTCTCTCCAGTTGCCTGGAAAGTTGTGCAAAGAGGAGGTGAATGTTGTTGATGATTCCTCTTCAAACTTGTGGCATATGCGTCTTGGCCACTTGAGTGAAAAAGGACTTGGTGTTCTAGCCAAGAATCAGTCTCTTTCTAAAGGTACATCTTTAAAGACTTGCACTCATTGTTTTGTTGGAAAGCATGCTAGATTAGCTTTTCATTATTCAGGACCTCATAGGAGACCACATGTGCTAGATTTGGTTCATCCTGATGTTTGCACTATGGACACAAAAACACTAGGAGGTGCATCATATTTTGTGACTTTTATTGATGACCATTCTCGAAAGTGTGGGCTTTTGTTTTGAAATCTAAAGACCAGGTGCTCGGAGTTTTCAAGAGCTTCCATGCAAGTGTTGAAAGAGAAAAGGGAATAAACTGAAGTGTCAAGGAGCAATAATGGTGGTGAGTACGGGGTCCATTTGAAGATTATTGTAGAGAACATGGGATCAGGCTTGAGAACGTTCCCAACTCCTCAAGCATAATGGAGTTCCAGAGAGAATGACGTACTATTAATGACAGAATCAGGTGTATGTCTCATGCAAAGTTGTCTAAATCCTTTTGGGGTGAAGCAATGAGAACAGTGGATTTGATCAACCTTTCTCCTTTAGCTCCTCTAGATGGTGATGTTCCAGAGAGTATGGACAGGGAAAGATGTCTCATCCAGTCACTTGAGAGTGTTTGGTAGGGCCTTTGTTCATGTTCCAAGAGATGAGAGGTCCAAGCTTGATGGGAAGTCCAACAGTGTATCTTTGTTGGTTATGGTCATGAAGACTTTGGTTACAGGTTATGGGATCCGGCAAGTAAGAGAATAATCAGAAGCCAAGATGTGATCTTTCTTGAAGACCAAACCATTGAAGATTTTGAAAGTCAAAGCCATGTCCTTACTATAAGTAACAGTGATGTTGATCAGAGTCTCCTCCTAGTACTCTTGTTGATGGGGGAGATGCAGAGGTTGATGATGGGAATACAGGTGATGGCCTGCACCTACTCTTGAGGTGCCAGTTGAGCAAGTTCCACCAGAGCCACCAGTTGAGCCACAATTGAGAAGATCTACAAGACCGCATCAGCCTTCTAAGAAATACCCTTCAGATGAGTATGTGACTCTCACTCATAGTGGGGAGCCAGAGAGCTACCAAGAGGCTATTTCTGATGAGCACAAAGACAAATGGTTGAAGGCCATGCAGGAGGAAATGAATTCCTTGCATGAGAATCATACCTTTGAGTTGATGAAGTTGCCAAAGGGTAGAAAAGCACTCAAAAATAAATGGGTGTTCAAGCTGAAATTTGAAGATAATGTCTCAAGCCAAGGTACAAAGCAAGGTTGGTTGTGAAAGGTTTTGAGAAGAAAGGAATTGATTTTGAAGAGATTTTCTCACCAGTGGTGAAGATGTCCTCTATTCGAGTTGTGCTTGGTTTAGCAGCAAGCTTGAATTTAGAGGTTGACGCTATGTGAAGACTACATTCCTTCATGGTGATTTGGAGGAAGAAATTTATATGGAACAGCAGAAGGTTTCAAGGTTAAGGGAAAGCAGCTTGTGTGCAAATTGAAGAAAAGTCTATATGGCCTCAAGCAAGCACCAAGGCAATGGTATAAGAAATTTGATTCTTTTATGGTGGATCATGGGTATAGTAAAACTACTTCAGACCATTGCGTATTTTTCAAGAAATTCTCTGATGGTGATTTCATAATTCTCTTGCTTTATGTGGATGACATGTTGATTGTTGGTCATGACAAAAATTCAGAGTCTTAAGAGTGAATTGAGCAAGTCCTTTGCTATGAAGGACTTAGGTTCTGCAAAGCAAATCCTTGGCATGAGGATCACTCGTGCAGGAAGAATGGTAAGTGGTTATCTCAGAAGTACATTGAGAAGGTGTTGAAGAGGTTTAACATGAGTAATTCAAAGTCTGTTGATACTCCACTTGCTAGTCATTTCAAGTTGAGTTCACAACAATGCCCTACAAGTGAGAAAGAAAAAGAAGATATGAAGAAGGTTCCATATGCGTTCTAGTTGGAGTTTGATGTACGCTATGGTATGTACTAGCCAGATATTGCTCATGCTGTTGGTGTTGTTAGCTGGTTTCTCTCTAATCCTGGTAAGGATCATTGGCAAGCTGTGAAGTGGATTTTCAGGTATTTGCGAGGCACTTCAGAGTTTGTTTGTGCTTTGGTAGTGGTCAGCCTGTATTGGATGGTTACACAGATGTGGATATGGCTGGTGATCTTGATTCTAGGAAGTCTACTTCCGGGTACTTGATGACTTTTGCAGGGGGAGCCGTGTCATGGCAGTCCAACTTCAAAAGTGTGTTGCTTTGTCTTCCACTAAGGCCGAATATATGGTCCTGAAGCTTCAAAAGAACTCTTGTGGATGTAGAAATTCCTACAAGAGTTGGGCCTTGATCAAGAGAAGTTTGTGTTATTTTGTGATAGCCAGAAGTGCTATCCATCTCGCAAGAACCCGACATTTCATTCCAGATCGAAGCACATAGAGGTGCGGTATCATTGGATACGTGAAGCATGGAGATGAAGTTGCTTTCATTGGAAAAGATCCATCCTGATGACAATGGTTCAGATATGATGACTAAAGCTTTGTCGACGGTGAAGTTTGTTCAGAGAAGACGGGCTTAGTGGCGCGCATCCCCACTTGAGTCGGGAAGGGAGATTTGTTGGTGGGCTTCCCTCCTCATTGGGGCCCAACAACTTACACAAAAAAAAAGGAAAAAGAAAAGAAAAAAAAGGAAACAAAAAGGAAAAGGAAAACAAAGTGACGTGATGTCACAGAGAGAAAACGTGAAAGAGCGGGAGGAAGAAGAAGAAAGGGCGTGAGGGTTCATCATAGACGGGTAACGTGCTTCGTTTATCATGAAAATTTAGTATGTTGTTCCTGATGTTGAGCTTGATACTTTGACATAGCCTGTTAATTTTATTGCCTTCTCTGGTAGTGGTTTTGTGATACCCACATTGTGGAGTTATATGGTTGTGTTCCGCCCATTGGGTGAGTATTCTGTTGATTGTTGAGATTCTCTAGTGCTACTAGGAAGGCTGATTGTATTCCCATTGATTATAGTGGAAATTTTTACTAGACTAGGTCCAGTAGGTTTTTTGTCCCTCTATTTGGGGTTTTCCCACGTTAAAAATTGGTGTCTTCTATTTTATTTTTCTGCCAATTATTATACTGCCTAGAGTATTTTTGGTTCTACCTATTTAACTGCAGGTGGAGGAAATATTTGTTACTTCGCTATTGATAAGGGTTCATTCCTAAGATTTCCCCAACAAGGGACGCAAATCCAATACCAAAAGTCATGTAAAATATACAATAAAAAATTTATACTCCACTAAGAAACTAAAATTGCACCTCTCTTGAAACTGAGGATCAGTTGAAAGACAAATGCATATTTAAAGGTTTAATTATTCTTCAAGGTCCTTATAGTTTCATTCAATTTTCAACTAAATCCCTATAGTGCATGGGAATTTTCAATCAAATCCCTGACGTTATGTGAAGATTAGAGAAAGATGGAAATGAAATATTCCATATTCCATATAATATTCTCTTTTTATAATGGCAATGATCTATTAAAATCTCATACACTATAAGCTACTTAGAAACTTTTTAACTATAAGAACCTAATTGAAAATTGAGTGAAATTATAGGGACTTGCAATATAATTAAACCTTAATTATATGTTATTTTTATGATGATGATGATGATTATTATTATTATTTTTTCAATATTTTTTAAGAACTCGTCATAGTATTTATTCAATATATTAAATACGTGATTTTTACTGAGAAGAATTTACGCTTCAGTACAATTTTTTTAATATGATTACTTGATTGCAATTTGTAGCAACACTAAAACCATAACATTATCGATCATATTTTAAAATTTTATTGTTTTATTCCTGTATTTTTTAAATAAACATAATGGTTATTTTATTTAATTTTAATATTATATTTAAAATGTTATTCACTTCTTAAGATATAATCTTATTGTATGTTGCCACTATTATTGTATGATTAATATTTTTCTCTATAATTCTCACACTTTTTTCTTGTTTTTATTAGTTTATTTTTTCTCTTCAAAGATTTAATTAAGAGTAATTTATACTTATATGTCTTGAGAATTAGTTTTACCCTTGGATACCCTTTTTTGTAAAACTCTGATCTCCCTAGAATTTGCTAAAACTAAATTGATCTCCCTTATAAATATTAATTCATTAGTTTAAGTGACAAAAAAGATAGCATTGACATATACATGATTATTAATGACAATATTATTATAACATTTTGACAATAATATTTAACATGTATACTAACTAAAATACCACCTTCTATTTTAAGTTAGGATAAATGCATTTTATCCCATAAACTTTAGGCCATATACAATTTATATTCTGAATTTTCAAAATGTGCATTGTCTATCCAGGACTTTCCAAACTGGCAAAACACCTCAGTATAATTTTGGCAACTAGTGAAAGTAAAATTTATGTGCACTTAACCCTCTTAATGTTCCTAATTTGTGCAACCTAATACATTATTGGTGAATACTATATGTAATTAACCCTTGATTTTTTATTGTGTAAATCGGACACTTTGCTATGATTTAAAGTTTTATCCTGTTTCGAAAAGTAGGGGGTTTTTTGCACAATTTAAAAAGTTCAAAGTGTCATAATGTACATTTTGAAAAGTCAAGGTATAAATTACACATGACTCAAAATTTAGGGAGTAAAATACATTTAACCCTTTAAGTTATAACTAATTTATGCACACGTGCGATGCACATGATTTTATGTTTAGGAAGTTTAAAAATTTGACAAAGTAAAATTATATTAAAATTTTAATTTAATTAGAATATATTAATTTTGTATAATTTATTATTATGAAATTAATTTTCAAAACAAATATCTAATATAGTTAACATTGCAATATTTTCAAAATATCATATATTAAAAACATATTAAATGACCAAGATAATTGCAATATTATGAGATTGATCATTATAAATTTCATATTAAATGCATTATAAGCCCAGGGATTGGTCTAATAATAAGAGGTTTGGGTAGTATGCGTGAGATGATAGGTTCAAACCTCATTGCAATTAATATAATTTTCGAAGTACCAAAAAAAATACTAAATTCATTATAATTGCACTATTATGATACTAAACACATTAAATAATCAATGAATGAATTTTTTCGTTAATTAAAATTTTGAATTGTTGTATTAGAATCAATTAGATTCAACTTTAGAGAGAGGTAATTATTTAGAAAAATGCTTGCATGCTCATTGGAAAATCAGGATCTCTAGTTCTTTCACAGAAGTAATATGAATAAAATTTAATCTATATATATGTAGAAAACTCTTGATATTTAAGTTGTTGAATCTCATTGAAAATTTTGGCATAACATAATGGCCTCCTTCTCTATGAAGAGAATGATACTTCCAATAACACATATCTTATACTTGAAGGATGCACTCCTTTGGATAAGAAAAAAATTTAATGAACATTGTATTAATAAAACCACTAACCTATAATTCATAAAGCAACTATAACAACCTTTTCATCCTAGAGAAATTATCTTAGGGGTGTAAGTCACATCCATAGTTTTAAAAGGACTGGGCAGAGGGATTCAAGCTAAAGCAATGCCATGAAACCGATCGAGCCACTATTTGATTCGCACATCAAAGGATGCGACAGGCTCAACTTGGGATTTAGATAAAGCGATGACTCGCTGGGAAAGAAGGGAACGGGTAGAGTTTTTTTTTTTTTACTTTTTTCCCTTTTTTTCCTTTTTTTGCTTTGTTTTTGCTAAATAATTTCTTTTCTAAAACCTTAAAAAAAATTCTAATATGACATACATAAAAAATGCAATAACTTTATTTGTATTGTAAGGAATTGTGAGTTTGTGATGTAAAACTTTGTGAGTTTGCTTGTGTAATTATGTTTTGAACTTGTCAATTGTGATTCATTATTGTGAAGTGTGAACAATATTTAGGAATTTATGTTATTTATTTATGTTTTTGTATTTGAATCCTTTAAAGGTATCAACCTTTAATTAGTTATCATTTTATTATATCTAATTTAAATTTTTATATATTTTTACATATTTTTATAAATCCAATCACAATTTAACCAAGTACCAAGGTTAACCATAATAAGTGACCCAGGACCTAAAGTGAATTTAGGTCCAAGTTTTAAAACTATGGTCACATCCAAGTTCAAAGATCGGAGGTGTAATTTTATCATTTTATTTGAATCAATATATAGAATATTAAATATCTTAGGATTGATTCTAATTATACTAAATATCCGCCACAATCAAATCAAGACGTTTTCAATTTAATTTAACGTCTTTATATGACTTGATTTAAACAAACCAATATTCAGTTTAAATACAATATAATATTAAGACAGATTCTAAGTACATAAAATATCATCCAAAATCATATTGATATATTAAATTTAAGATTGTATAGAATTATGTGATATTATTTTCTTAGTTAGTGAATTGGAAAGTGATTTAAAATTAGAATATATAACCGATTCTCATTATGCTAAATATCGGTTGATTATATAGAGTTATTAATTACCAAACTACCAATTTTATCCATTTGTCAATAATCAGAAACTGATTTATAATTAGAACATTCTCATTATGCTAAATATAAGCGAAATATCAATTAATTATAGAGCTATTAATTCTTCGTCAAAATAGTTATTTATCAAATCTTTATGTTATTTATGCAAATCATCTCATTTTACTAAATATGTTATTTTGTATGGAAAATCATATTGATATATGAAATTTAAGACCGCATAGAATCATGTGATATTATTTTTTAATTAGTAAATCAAAATTGATTTAAATTAGAATATACAACTGATTCTCATTATACTAAATATCAATTAATTATTTAGATTACCAAATTACCAATAGTTATTTATCTATTTGTCAATATAAAATGGAGAGAATTAGAAACTGATTTAAAATTAGAATACAATTCATTCTCATTATGTTAAGTATGAGCGAAATTGTAATACCTTCAGTATCAAAATTTGAATAAGGATTCGGACAAAGTTTAAATGAACTGGTGTTTAGGATGAAAATTATAATATTTTATGTATATAAGAGACATTACCTAAAGCTTATGCGAAGATGAGATTTCTCATTCCGGTCATGTTCCAAATTGGGTCGTGACAAAGTGGTATCATAGACATAGGTTTCCCTGCATGGTCCTGGAGAAAGTGTCCACAAATGCCATGATGTTTATATGAATGAACTCCGACCATTTGCACTAATATGATGTTATTTGAGGCATTTAGAAAGTCAGTCATGTCTAGGTTTAGTAAGAGTCTATGTCATTTCTTAAAATTCGTAATCCAATCTGCTATTCTTTCCTTCCTCTCGGATGAGCTATGTCAATCGTTCCTGTCACCGTTATCGCCATCATAGCAGCACCACGTCATTTAGTACAAGTTGCATATGGTGCCTCCAGGCCATTTCAAACCTTTAAGAGCTAGTTGATGAGCACGTTCAAAGCTAAAGTGCATTAAAAGGGAGCACGCAGGAATGACTAGCTTAGATAGAGGTCAATCTTGGGTACCATTGGCCAAGGCCACCCTTCGTCCATTCCCTGACATGTCCTAATATCACCCAACCAAGATATCAAGGCGGTAGCTAGGCAAAGTAGGAAGGTTTAGTGGATCAGTTGGTCACACCTAGTTGTTAGATAATCGAAAAGCGCCATGGAGGTTAGTGCCTATGGGGCACACTCGCATGTTATGAATGCAGTTAGAGAGGATGCAAGAAGAATGATTGCTCGTTGTTTCAGAAAGTTACAAGTTCAAGAGTAGAGAAACTTATTATCCTAGAGGAAAAGAGTTCACATGAGAGTGACCTAGAGTTAGTGGATCAATTTCGATTAGAGCACAAATCATGCATAAAAGCATATCGTAGGATTGATGCTTTGTCGAATGTGTTAAACTATTTAAAGTAATCTTTGATGCCATGAACATCTCGTATGTCATGTTTCTAAAAATGTGTTGTTGCATGATTTATATTTGGAATTATGCTTTTACATGAGGAGAGTGAAGCATGCATGTATAATAGGCCAACAACATGATGTGATTGTTAGACGAGTGTTGAATATCCATTGTGATGATGCATGATATGAGTATAGTATGCATGCCTAGTATGTGAACAACATGGTATGAAATACTTATTTAGTTTTGGACATTTATTTGAATCATTGTGCATATTAGCCGTATCGATTATTGTGGTTGCTGCTTGTGATTTCTCTTTTATTCATATGCATGAAGTGAAGTGGTAAGCTATGAATGTTTTCTTGCTCATGATTAAGAATTCACACAAATAGATTATTAGAAGCTTCTATCAAAGCATAAGTGACTGATTTAGGGGTAATGACTTGCAACTTAGGGAAGAAGTAATGGCCTACATGACTAACAAGAGGCATTTATGCCACTTATCTTTGCCAAACTTAGATTTTTGCATGAGTTTTTCCTGAGTTATTTTATGTAATTAATTAGGATTTTGATTTATTCCTCATTGTGTAATTTTGGAAGAATTATTGGGTTTTGCATTGATTTTGGAATAATTTGTAATTACACCTGTTGCATTTGACTTGTCTCTTTAAGTATGGTTTTGTGTACAAGAGCTTTGGATCAAGTGCAAAATGTCAAGAACAATGATGGAAACTATTGGAAAAGGCTGGGAGCAAAAAGGAAGAACATGGGAGCTCACATTTGAATAAGCACTCCAGTGCTCATTTAGCGCTGAATGACAACCATTAATTTTTAGGCCTCATTCGTAAGCCTCCAAGTGCTCATTTCTTCTAAACGCTCATTGATGATGAGGTATCAACTCACTAATCTTTTTGGGCCCACTTTGGCCCATTTTTAAGAGCAATGTTTAAGGGATTGTTCTAGACTTTTATCATAGTTTTAGACTCACTTTTAGATCTACACTTTTAGATGCTATTACTCTCTCTACATTCTCTTTCTTCTCTATCTTTGGGATTCCATTAATGAAGGTGTTTTGCCTTAGAGATTGTGGCAAGGATTGTTGCTATTATTTTAGGTTCCTTTTATCTTCATTGTTGTAATCCCTAGAGATGGAGGAGTATATTTCTTTACTAGTGTAAGGGTTTGGATGGATTGGAATGATGTTTCAACCCCTTTTCATATTAAAGGCATTGGTTTTTTTAATGTTCTGCAATTTCTATTCCTATAATTATTGTGTTGATTGCTATAATCTTTATTAGGATAATTAAATTGGTGATTGTCGTTTGGGAAACCCTTTGGGCATAAATTGATAGATCCATTGGTTTATATTTGAGGGAGAACATTAGAATTAACTTTCCAATTGCAAGTTAAGCTATGGCAATTGGTTCATTAAATTAATGTGATTTCTAAATAAATTGAGGTCTCGTTTATTAGTTATTTGGATTGATCAAATTCTAGAGGTCGATTGAACAATAGTATAATTGCCACTAATTTTTACTAATAGCCACCAATGGATTTAATATTTGGTCAGTGATAATTAATTTCCAATCCTAGGAATATCTTGCACTAGTACCCTTCTTCACTGTTGCTATTATCCCGTTGCTATTATGTTTTAATTTCAATTGCTTTAAATTTTAATTCTCCAAAACCCAATTTTCTCAACTAAGTATTGAAGCCTCATTGAGAACGACCTAAGTTGTGCCCTCTACTATATTTTTGTGCAACTTAGCATTAAAATAAATTTCTAATTTGAGAAGGTAGGCGACGGCCTTCGTTCAATGGCCACGTATGCACGCATAAGAAAACATGATGCTTGGAAAATGTTTTAAGTGCAAAATAAAAGATTTCCCATGCTTGGTGTTTGCTATAATGAGTTCCTATGAAGGTTTTATTTGAAGTTCATCATCATGATTAGATTTAAAAAAAATGGAATAGAGAGTAGGAACATGTTTGACTTGTGTGACTGAAAATATTTGAATGCAAGCATCTTGGATATTTTGTTTCATGCTTATAGTGAATGACTTGGTTTAAGATGAAACGTGTTCATAAGTTGTGCTTTTGTGTTGAAATGCCTTCTCTTTAGTTAGTGTGTATGGAAGTGTTATGTAAAATTATGCAACATGAATTAGAGCATTATATGCATGTATGATGGTTTGATTGAGTTTGGTCCTGCACATGCATGCTTAGAGTGGCTTAGAAAGGGAAGTCTTGAACATGAATGTAGATATTCTGTATAACAAAGTGGGGATGTGCATAGGTGTAGGAGCTAGGTATGCTTCCTTTCCCCTTAACCTATGCATGTAAACTAGATGAAGAAGATTTAAAACAAAATATATTCTATTTAAGTTGCAATTGGGTAAGGATGGTAAAGTGTTTAATGGACGTCGCTCCCAAAGGAGAGTGATACTAGCAAGTATATAGGTCGTCAAGTAATAGAGTAAATGATAAGGTTGTCGTACCCGGGATAATTCAAATACCGATTTTAGTTAACTAGATCACAAGTTGAACAATTGAAAAGAGATGATATCAAAACGAATAAAGGCTAAAGTGCTAAAACAATGAAAAAGGATTTGAGAATTGATGGAATAAAATGCTAGGGTGATTTACTTCAACTATGTATGAATAATATGCAACATGAACATCAATATGCCTTGTTCAAATTCAATTAAGTGATAGTAGGATCCCTATGTTTATTAAAAGTCTTTCTCAAGATCATCTAATGCTACTCAATTAGAGTTAAACACCTAATCTTTTAGCATGCTTAATTCCAAGTAAGTGATTTAATTATCAAGTCCTTAAATACCAGATGAATTATGTTTGTCTATCTCTAGGTGTCATTCAATTCATGGCATTGCATTCATAGGCATGGCTCTTACTTATTTTGTCAAATTTGTAATAACCCCTATAATCCTAAATTGGTGATCAAGCAATTCAAGATAAATAAACTCAAATACAATGCTCACCATCAAATGAGAACAAGACATAAATTCATTCACATTAGCATATTATCAAACACATAGCCTTCATAAATCACCCTAAGCAAAAAAGGTTTAGTTACACATAATGAAAAATGAAATAAAAACAACAAATATGAAAGAAAGATAAGAAGAAGCCATGAACAAGGAAAAATACATAAAGAGTTGAAGAACAATCCCAAGAGAGATCTCTCTCAAGCTCTTGAAGCTTCAATCCCCTTCCTCTCAAAGCTCCAAGCTCTAGCCTCAATCTTTCCCCCAATTTCGTATCTAATGTTTGATGCCCTTTCCAACGTGTTTGCCTAGGCTTTTGTGCCAATCATGGGCTGCCAAATTCAATACGAGGCCCAATCCACATGTCAGATTCGTGCACCCACGTTATAGCGTGGCTATGGCCACGCTGGAGCGTAGCTTAAGTGAAATCATTAGAATTATGGCGGCAAGCCACGTGTAGCGTGGCTTCAGTTTGGACCCATGCTCCAACATGAATTTCTATGCTCCAAGCATAGACTTCTGACATCCCTTCAGCTCCAATTCTTCCTCCTATGCACTCCTAGCTCAAATGCTTCCTTAATTCTTCTCCAAAGAGCTACATAACCAATGGAAAACATAACTAGAATGCAAGGTTAAATGTGAGTGTAGTCATGCAAGAATTTGAACCAAATGATGTAAAAGAAAGGCAACTAAGAAAATATAAACAAACTAAATGTCTCAAGAAACTAAAGAAAAACATAACTCCTAAGGGAGTTATCATGGACTTAATAAGGTAACCAGAAGCATGTTGTTTGCATCCATTACATGTACTCGTATAATGCACGTTATCATGATAGGATGTTTTAGAGATCTTGAAGCAAGTCATGTCATCTTCGGTTGATTTGTGTGGTGTGTGTGATGTGTGATATTTGTCTATGTTAGAGGTATGGACACCTAGTGGCTTAACAACCTTGAATTGTTGAAATGTGATGGTTAAGGATTAGGCATATGAATGCCATGTCTTTTTTGCTTCTTTCTTTTTTCTTAGTGAATGGATAAAGTAGTTTGATTTCCATCCATAACATGCGCATAGAAAGTGAGAAAGTTCAGGAACCAAGGACTAGGAGTCTTTGTAGTATTAGTTGATATCAGATGTAAGAAAAGAAAACTAGAGCAAGGACGCAAGTGACGTTAGTCCCCATCTTCGAGAGCTCGTATGTGCACGAGGTGGAAGCATAGATGCTCATCTAGGATTTGCACTATGGAAAAGGCTGCCCTTGGAGGTGGAGCCACCCGGTGTAAGTGTCATGATCGAAGCCATTGTCACCTTGATAGGAAAAGGCTACTCTTAGAGGCAAAGCCATCAAAGTGTGACAATTGGCATCCTCAGCTAAAGTAATGGAGGGTAGCCTTCAAGATGGCACTTTCTCCCATAGTATCAGCTTGTCCAGCAGGAATATCATGTTAGAGTATTCTAAGCTAAGGCCCATCATTGAAACCTACGTAGGTTAAGTATTCCATCTCCTTGATCTTTTAGTTACGCAAGTTCAGATTTAGGGATCAAATCTCTTTTAAGGGGGGAATATGTTATACCTAGGTACATGTGTCTCTACGAGTCTAGTATAATCTTAGGATTCCCAGGACCCACTTGTGTTGCAGGAAAGCCCTGGACACGTAAAGGACCAAGGGGTGTAAAGCTAGAGTTACTCTCCAGAATTCTACATGATAGACTAGTTAGAACAAGGCGGGTCAGAAAGCTAGTTCAGCATAGTAGAAAACGATAGGTTTAGATAAGTTAGCCCCAACATTTAAAAAAACCCCAAATTGGATTTCATACATCAGAAACCAAAACCCTTCCCTTCCAAACCCTCTATCTTCCCATCCAACATCAAATCTTTCTCCTTCCAAGATCAAAAGTAAGGGTTTTGTTAGTTTTGTCATCTTCTTCCTCTCCTTTTCATATTTTGAGGTATGGGTTGTTGTTGCTTTCCATTATTGTCAAGTGGGTGTGCTCCCCAATATTGTTAGAGTTGATCTAGAGCTAACTAAAGAGTATTAGAGATTAATCTAAAGTCTATGTTGCTCTATGGCAGTTGTTGGTGTCATTCCTAGTTCTCAAAGTCAAGTTGGTGGTGCCACATACTCCAATCCTAAACGGTGAGTGTGTTCAAACTCATGACCTTATTTCCTTGTCATTATGAGTATGTTATGCATTATAATTTCTAACTATGAGGCTAAAGATGATGATGTGTAAAGATATGACTTTGGCAAGTTATGACAGGTTAGCAAAGAGCATGATTTTGACTATAGCATGAAAAATGGGTTTAAGAAAAACCATGGGGCCATGATTGCTATATTGTAAGTGATGAAAATGTTTTATGTGCTCAAGAAGAGATTTATTAGAAATTATGTGATTTAACAAAGCTCACTAAACTTTTCAATGTGTTTTATGGCTTTATGATATTGCCACATTTTCAAGAGATTTTAGGAAGTTTTTAGAATATCAAGAAGAGTTATTATGGATGGATATAGCGTAGAGTATGTTTTAGCTTTTGAATACAAATGTTATTATGATTTCCAGAGTAGTATAAAATTTATATAAAAGAGTTTAAACCAGAGTAAAGCATAGAACGGAGTTTTAAAGAAAAGAAATTCAGTTTTTCATGATACTCAGAAATATGGAGTTCAATATGATTCGTAGCAACTACCAGATACATATTCGGTGGGCTCTTGAAATCACGGTGTCTACAAGTGGTGATCCTTTAGACATGATTTTATAGTCATAGTTATACTAAAGTCAGATTTTTAGAGTTGTATAAATCAGAGTTTTAGAGTTTTTAGAGCTTTAAGAAATTTTAAGATTATATGAATTAAATACAAATTAGTTTAAACGGTAGCTATAGAGAAAGGCAGTGAGTTAATGGTTGTAAAAATGATCGTTAATCTTAGTACTAAGTTGTCCTTAAGGGCAATCTCATAGAGCAGAGGTAAAACCTAGTTAGGTGTCCAAATTTCGGGACCTTATAAGATACCCATAGAGAACAAAGAACCTTGAGACCTCGTTAGGTACCCATTGTTGTCACACTGGGTTGGCGCTATGTAATGCCCAGGCCTGACAATGTAGTATTAGAGCAAAGTGGGAATGGCAATACGTACGCCAACGATCCTTGGGAGCTCTCACATGTGAGCGGTGGCAAAGCATGGCTCTGCCCAAGGGCTTACACTGGGGACGATGATATGTAATGCCCATATGTGAGTACTTGGTAGAACCCCATTGTTGCCACATTGATTTCTTTTGCTTGATTATGAATTTAGATTTGCATGCCTTTCTATGAAATTATGAATTCAAAGATGTTTTCCTTTATAGTTATATATGCAAATGTCAAATGGTTTATAGTTGCTGCATGTATATTACATTATGTATGGTTGTTGTTGTCCTATGTGGGTGATGGGTGAGAATTCACTCACTGAGTCCATTGCCCCACCCTTCTCCCTTCTTTCATAGTTCAGGTACAAGTTTTTATTTCTGTCACTGTTAGTTGACCCAGCTATTCAGTGGTGAGTCTTACCTTAGTAAGATTTAGATTAGGGTCATGATTAGAGTAGAGTACTCCAATAGATGTGGGGATCATCATGCATTTATTTTAGGATATGTATTTAATTTTAAAGTTAGAAATATTTATGTATATGCTTTTAGAGTTCAAATATGTATTTGAAATATAGACTATGGTTAAAGATTTATATAACGAGCTAGGGATAAATTTATTATTGACTTCAAGAATTTAATCAATTTTAGAGTAAGATCAAGAGATTTTAGAGTTTATATATTAAAGCATTACTTTATAAATTTGGATATCAGGTTTAATTTTGAATAAGGATTCAGGCAAAGTTTAAATGAACTGGTGCTTTAGGATGAAAATTATGATATTTTATGCATGTAGAGACATGGTACCCAGAAGGATTATGTGTGGATGAAATTCTTCACGTGTTGGTCACATTTCCAAATTAAAACCGAAGAAATATCAATTAATTATATAGAGCTATTAATTCTCATCAAAATATTTATTTTTTAAATCTTTATGTTATTTATGTAAATTATCTCATTTTGCTAAATATGTTATTTTGCATGGGAAATCATATTGATATATGAAAATCTTACTTTAATATTATTCAGGGTTTAAGGTTTAGTAAAAAAATTAAAGTAGGATATTTCATATATAGTATAATTTCCCATGCAAAATAATATTGTAATAATCTTACTTTATTTTTTTTATGGCAATAACGTCTTCATTTGGAAATATATAAATAAAAAATTATTTAGATAAGAGAATAATAAATAAAAAATAGTTTTTTGGTGAGTAAGAAAAAATATTAAATAAGTGAGAGAAATAATTAAAATACCCATTAATGTGAATAACAAAAATTACAAAACCACCCATGGTTGAATTTTTCTTCTTTATGTAGAATAAAATTAAACATTTTTCCTACTATATTATGAGCTCGTTTGGATGAGCTTCAAAAAAGATCTTTTTTAATTGGTCTTAATTAATTTTTTTTTGAAAAATTAAAAGTTGATTTATGTTTAGATGTAGTGTTAATTTATGTTTGGATATAATATTAAAAAATATTTATTTATTATCAAACATCTTTTTTGTGCTATAAAAAATATCTTTTTCCATAAGATGAAAATTCAAACTTTTTAAAAAAGACTTTTTTTTAAAAATTTTTAGTAATTTTATTTTTACTTAAAAAATTACCTAAATATGTCAAAAAATAAAAAGTATCTTTTTTATTAATTTTTTTTAATCTGGAAAAATACGTCCAAACGAGCCCTATATATCTACTGCCAACAAATACTGGAGCAAAACATTGTCACCTAGCTATATCTGAGCAACCAAGTACGATGATGGGAAACTCTTCACTATTGATCATTGCCCTCTTCATCGTATCAAATTCATGTTCTTTATTGTCTCTCTCAACTAATTTTCCTCTCTCGACAAAAAATAGATGGATCGTTGATGAAGCCTCAGGACAACGTGTGACTCTAAGATGTGCAAGCTGGCCAACCCACATGGGTTTAATGTTGGCAGAAGGTTTGCACAAGCAACCTATACAAAGCATTGTGTCTCAAATCCCAAAATTGGGCCTTAATTGTGTTCGTCTCACGTGGGCAACATTCATGTTCACTCGTTACTCCAATCAAACCATTCAACAACGTCTTGATGCTATGGGTTTGGGACAGATCGGAAAAGGGATCATGGACAATAACCCTAATGTCTTGAACATGACTCACCCTCAGGCCTATGTTTATGTTGTTGACCAGCTTGGTGCTCATGACATAATGGTAGTGTCCGACAATCACGTTAGCGAGCCAAAGTGGTGTTGTGGAAACGATGATGGCAATGCATTCTTTGGAGACACATATTTTAATCCTGACGAATGGGTGCAAGGACACACTTTGGCAGCTCAACTATTGATGGGTAAATCTAATGTGAGAGACATGTTGTCTATAACTTGAACAATTAAAAATTCTTTTTCTATTGTATGATAAAAACAATTATTTTTCATTTTGCTACTGATACTTTATGAACAAATAAAGAAGATCCCACCGATGGATTACGTAAAGCTAATACTAGCTGTCATTACAAACTTCGACGAAACAACAACAATCGTTTGATTATAATTTGTACTGTTTTGTTTAAATGTTATTTATTGAAAAATAAACGATTGATATGTTCCACATGCATCATAACATTTCTCTTATCCCATTTGATCCTATCTCCTATATAATTGCATAGAATGTAGATGTAGATATATACAGATATGATTTAGCCTTTACGATATTAAAGTTTGTATTAAGTAACATCATTCGTAATTAGATTTCACCAAACCAATTAACTCGCTTCGTGTTATGTCCTGTAACTAATTTTGATTTGACGTTCAATTTTTTTTTTGTTTTTCACCACAGGTGGTTGGAATTAGTTTGCGGAATGAACTACGTGGTCCAAATCAAGATCTCGATGTTTGGTATGCAAATATAAAGCGAGGAGCATTGGCTGTTCACGAAGCAAACCCATTTGTGTTGGTCATCATCTCGGGTCTAAACTATGCAGCTGATCTCAGCTTCTTAATGAATAATCCTCTGAACCTATCCTTTGACAATAAGGTGGTCTATGAAGCACACAACTACCCATATTGGGGTGGTAATTGGGACATGAAACCAACAAACTCTCTTTGTGAATCCTTCAAGAGTGACTTAAATGACAAAATTGGGTTTCTCACCAATGGCACCAATCCATCTCCTTTGTTCATAAGCGAATTTGGGATGGATTTGATTGCAAGAACTGATCCTGATGAGAGATGGTTGACTTGCATGTTGACTTTCCTTGCTGGGGGAGACATCGATTGGTCATGGTGGGGACTACAAGGCGGCTATTATGCTAGAGAAGACAAAGTTGACACTGGGGAAGCATTTGGTCTATTAAACTTCCAATGGAGTCAACCAAGTTATCAAGAATTCCCTCAGAGATTTCAGCTAGCATTAAAGAAGCTTCAAGGTATGGCACACGAGCAAGAGATTAATTTTGATATATCTTTATATGCTTTTACGTTGTTATTGAAATATGTTAGTAGTACCTATTAACTTTTTTTTTTTCGTAATTAATAATCGCTAAACTTTGGAGAGAATCTGGAAAAACAATTAATGTTCAGCAGTACAAAGAAAATAGAAAACGAGAAAACAAATAAGAGCTGGAGAAACCATCAAAACACAACCAGACACAATACTGTAACTTCCGCCTTTCACGATTTGAGATAAGTGCTTTCGCATATTGCAAACAAAACATCACCTTCATCCACATAAATTTGTAACTTTTTAAGTTGTAATTTTAAGAGTCAAATAATTTGGCCATCCAATATCATTATACAATTGAATAATTGTATAAATCAAATTCTACACTCTCTCAAATTAAATTGAATTCTAGCTAATGTTGATTTTCAAATGCTACAATAGAAATGACATGGGTTTAATTATTATGTGGTTTTCTTGTACAGATCCAGCTTCATCGGCGCCTGGTTCTTACATATTGTATCACCCACAAAGTGGCCAATGTGTGAAAGCAGATGCAAACTATAATCAAGTTGTGGTGAGTGATTGTGAGAAGGCAAGTGGGTGGAGACGTGATGGAGACAAGATCAGATTGAATGGAGACCACTGTTTGAAGGGATTTGGTGATGAAGGTGAGTGTTGGGTTGGGCTAAGCTTCCTATGTGGAGAAAGCGGAAGGGAGACCACACTTCTAATGAGAGGAGTCAGTTAGGGTTGTGTGTGTGTGATCATTTTGGTGAGAGAGAGCAGCCACAAAGAGAGAGAGAGAACAACCAGGATTTTCACCTTCCTTGTCCGAACAGCCACCGTAGATCGGAGTTTTCGAAGTCATCCACCGTTGGATGGGCTGAAATTTAAGCAGCAGATTCCTAACAGGTGGCTCTTCATTCTGAACGGTCAGATCGTTGAGAAGAGGTCTAGAGTGTGAGATATTAAGCTCGAACTGAGGTTCTGTTTCTGTCTGCAGAATCAGTTTTTCTACTGCAACATATCTCTGTAATTTGAGGTTTATGAAGTTGTTCACCGTTGGATCGGGCTGGAAATTTTACAGCAGATTCTTGGTGTCTTGAACGTCATTCTGAACGGTCAGATCGTTGATAAAAGCTCTGGAGTGCGAGATATTCAGCTCGCACGGAGGTTCAGTTTTGGTTTGGAGAATCAGTTTTCTACTGTAAGCAGTCATCATAGATCGGCATTTATGAACTCGTTCACCGTTGGATCGGGCTGAAACTTGGACAGTAGGTTCTGGATATCTGGTTCTTCATTCTGAACGGTTGGATCGTTGAGAAGTGGTCCGGAGAGTGAGGTATTGGTTTCGGACAGCAGCTCCAGTTTTGGGGTATTTCATAATTCCTTAATCTCAAATTTTGAGTATTGGTGTTTTGTTGGCTTGCTTATTGTTAGCACAATTTGTGCACATATTTGAGACTCTCTTGTACCTGTTTGATCATAGTGGAGTTATTTCTTTGGTCTCAACGAGATGGTTTTTATCTCTCACATTGAGGAATTTTTCCACGTTAAAAATCTTGGTGCATTGTCCCTATTGTTCTGGTTTTGATTGTGTATTGATTGCTGCGATTATTTTGGTTGGTATAGTTGCTCCTCTTGTTCTTGCAAGTAGGGAATTGTGTGTTTATTTCCCAACATTTGGCATCAGAGCTCGTTCTTGGGCATTATTGATTATAACTTGCTTGAATGATGGAGGCAAATACTAGTGAATGGTGAGCTTGAATGGTACTAATTATCATATATGGAAAGGCAAGATGAAAGATTTGTTGTTTGTTAAAAATCTGCATATGCCTGTGTTTGCTACACAAAAACCAGATTCAAAACTGAAGAAGAATGGGAATTTGAGCATCAACAAGTTTGTGGTTTTATTCGGCAATGGGTAGATGATAATGTTTATAATCACATTGCTAATGAGACTCATGCTAGAACTATGTGGGAAAAGATTGAATCCTTGTATGCTTCCAAGTCTGGCAACAACAAGTTGTATTTGTTGAATATGTTGATGAATTGAGATACAAGGAAAGATCTTCTATATCTGATCACTTGAATGAGTTTCAAGGAGTTTTAGATCAATTGTTAGGCATGGGAATCAAGTTTGAAGACGAAGTTCAAGGACTTTGGTTGTTGAATACTCTCCGGATTCTTGGGAGACATTTCGCATCTCTTACTAATTCTGCTCCTAATGGTGTGGTAACCATGCAACTTGTAAAAGGTGGTGTCTTGAATGAAGAAGTGAGAAGGAAGACTCAAGGTTCTTCATCTCACTCAGAGATGTTGGTGACAGAAAATAGGGGAGAAGTCAGAACAAAGGCCCAAAGGGTAGAGGTAAAAGCAGAAGCAAGTCCAGATCAAGGTACAAAAATGTTGAATGTCATTACTGTCATAAAACGGGCACATCCAAAAGTATTGCTTTCTTTGGAAAAAGGAGAACAAAGGTAAGCAGAGAAGAAAGAAAATAATAATGATCGTGTGTCTCCTGCTACATCAGATGATCTTCTCATTGTAGGATATGAGAATATGATTAATATATATCTGATGAGTCTGATTGGGTAATTGAAGTGGCGCCTCAATACATGTCACGCCAAGGAAGGAGTTCTTCACATCTTACACTTCAGGTAACTATGGAGTGCTAAAGATGGGCAATGATGGCTTGGCCAAGGTGATTGGTATAGGTGATGTTTGTTTAGAAACTAATGTTGGAATGAAGCCTCCTGAAGGATGTTAAACATGCTCCAGATCTCCGCTTGAATTTGGTTTCCGTTAGAAAGCTTGATGATGAAGGTTATGTTAGTACCTTTGGTAATGGTCAATGGAAGCTTACTAAAGGCAACTTGGTAGTAGCTCGAGGAAAGAAGACTTCAAGTTTGTATGTGATGAAATCCACAATTTCAAAAGGCGGTGTGAATGCAATTGAAAGCAAAGAAGCCTCAGACTTATGGCATAGAAGGCTTGGTCATATAGTGAAAAGGGACTAAATTGTTTGGCTAAAAAGGATGTACTTTCTGGTTTGAAGAATGCAGAGTTGGAGAAATGTTCTCATTGCATGGCTGAAAACGAGAAGATTATCCTTCAAGAAGCATCCTCCTTCAAGGAAATCAGATTTCTTGGAGTTGGTGCACTTGATGTTTGTGGTCCATTGAAGGAAAAGTCATTTGGCGGTGCTCTTTACTTTGTGACATTCATTGATGACCACTCAAGGAAGCTTTGGGCTTATGCTTTGAAGACTAAAAACCAAGTCTTGGAGAAGTTCAAAGAATTCCAAGTTTTGGTTGAGAGGCAACAGGTAAGAAGCTTAAATGCATTCGTCCTGATAATGGTGGTGAATATTGTGGACCATTTGATGAGTATTGTAACTGCAAGGCATTAGGCATGAAAAGACACCTCCTAAAACACCTCAGCTGAATGGTTTGGCGGAGAGGATGAATAGGACATTAATTGAAAGAGTTAGGTGTATGCTCATGAAGCAAAGCTACCTAAGTGTTTCCTGGAGAAGCATTGCTCAGGCGGTGCAGGTGATTAATCTGAGTCCTGCAATTGCTTTGGATAGTAATGTTCCAGATAGTGTGTGGTTTGGCAAGAATGTCTCTTATGATCACTTGAGAGTTTGGGTGCAAAGCATTTGTTCATGTTCCAAAGGATGAGAGATCTAAGTTGGATGTGAAGACAAAGCAATGCATCTTTGTTGGGTATGGTCAGGATGAGCTTGGCTATAGGCTTTATGACCCAATTTCTAAAAAGCTTGTGAGAAGCCGTGATGTGGTATTTGTAGAAGACCAAACCATTGAAGATATTGAGAAAGTGGAGAAGACTAAATCCAGCATAGTAGTGACTTGATCGATGAGAGTTCAACCACCACATGCAGAAGAACTAGTAGAGAATCAAGCCCAGGATCATATGCAAGAAGATGTTCCTGATGACCGCAATGGGAGACCATTTAGATGGTCAAATTGATGATGTTGATGATCAACATGCAATACCTCCAGTCCGCTTGTCCTAGAGGTCTACTAGAAGGTACAACCTTCAACAAAGTATCCTTCTGATGAGTATGTGACCTTGACTGATGGGGGAAAACCTGAATGTTATGAGGAGGCTATGGATAGTGACCAGAAGCAAAAATGGGTTGATGCTATGCAAGATGAAATGCAGTCCTTGTATGATAATCAGACATTTGAGCTTGTCAAATTGCCTAAGGGCAAGAGAGCTTTGCAAAACGGTGGATATATAGACTGAAACATGAAGGAAACTCCTCTTCCCTAAGGTATAAAGCTAGATTGGTGGTTAAAGGCTTTAGGAAGAGAGGATTGATTGATATTTTCTTTGTGAAGATGTCCTCTCTCAGGACCGTTTGAGTTTGGTGCGGGTCTAGATTTAGAGATGAGGCGGATGGATGTAAAGCCTTTCCTCCATGGTGATCTTGAGGAGGAAATCTACATGGAGCGCCTGAAGGTTTTAAGGCAAAAGGGAAAGAAGATTATGTGTGCAAACTCAAAAAGAGCTTATATGGCTTGAAGCAAGCTCAGAGGCAATGGTATAAGAAGTTTGAGTCCGTAATGGGAGAGCAAGGCTACAAAGACTACTTCAGATCATTGTGTTTTTATTAAACAGTTTGCTAGTAATGATTTTATTATCCTTTTGTTATATGTTGATGACATGCTTATTATTGGTCAAGATGCTTCAGAATTGATAGGTTGAAGAAGCAACTGGGGATGTCATTTGCAATGAAAGATCTCGACAAGCAAAGCAGATTCTTGGTATAAGAATCATCAGAGATAGGAAGGAGAAGAAACTTTGGTTGTCACAAGAGAAATACATTGAAGGTGCTGCAAAGGTTTCAAATGGAGAAAGCTAAGGTTGTTAGCACTCCTCTTGATACACACTTCAAATTGAGTTGCAAGCAAAGTCCATCAAATGAAGAAGAGAAGAAAGACATGGAGATAGTTCCATATGCTTAAGCCGTGGGTAGTTTGATGTATGCTATGGTATGTACTAGACAGACTTAGCTCATGCTGTTGGTAGTGTTAGCCGTTTTCTTTCAACCCAGGAAGAGCATTGGAATGCAGTGAAGTGGATTATGAGATATCTCCGTGGTACTTCTAGCTTGAAGTTATGTTTTGGAAATGAGAAGCCTTTTCTAGTTGGCTACACTGACTTATATGGCAGGAGATGTTGACTCAGAAGGTCTACTTCAGGTTATTTAATTAAATTTGGAGGTGGAGCTGTAGCTTGGCAATCTAAGTTACAAAAGTGTGTTGCTTTATCCACTCCAGAGGCTGAGTTCATTGCCATTACCGAAGCGTGCAAGGAGATGCTTTGGATGAAGAAGTTCTTACAAGAACTTGGGTTTACTCAAGAGAGGTATGTGTTATTTTGTGATAGTCAAAGTGCTATACATCTTGGTAAAAACTCAACTTTTCATTCAAGATCCAAACATATTGATGTAAGGTATCATTGGATACGTGATGTTTTGAATGCTAAGTTGTTGGAACTTGAAAAGGTTCACACTGATGAGAATGGTTCAGACATGATGACAAAATCTTTGCCAAGATGGAAGTTTGAAGTTTGTTGTTTGATCGGGGTTGGCGGTTACCTCCACATAGTCGTGAGGGGGAGATTTGTTGGGTTGGGCTCCCTTCCTATGTGGAGAAAGCCCAAAACCAAGCTAGCCCACTTATCTAATGAGAGGAGTCAGTTAGGGTTGTGTGTGTGTGTGATCATTTTGGTGAGAGAGAGCAGCCACAAAGAGAGAGAGAGGAGAGAAACACAACCACCCATTTTCACCTTCCTTGTCCGAACAGCCACCGTAGATCGGAGTTTTCGAAGTCATCCACCGTTGGATCGGGCTGAAATTTAAGCAGCAGATTCCTAACAGGTGGCTCTTCATTCTGAACGGTCAGATCGTTGAGAAGAGGTCTAGAGTGTGAGATATTAAGCTCGAACTGAGGTTCTGTTTCTGTCTGCAGAATCAGTTTTCTACTGCAACATATCTCTGTAATTTGAGGTTTATGAAGTTGTTCACCGTTGGATCGGGCTGGAAATTTTACAGCAGATTCTTGGTGTCTTGAACGTCATTCTGAACGGTCAGATCGTTGATAAAAGCTCTGGAGTGCGAGATATTCAGCTCGCACGGAGGTTCAGTTTTGGTTTGGAGAATCAGTTTTCTACTGTAAGCAGTCATCATAGATCGGCATTTATGAACTCGTTCACCGTTGGATCGGGCTGAAACTTGGACAGTAGGTTCTGGATATCTGGTTCTTCATTCTGAACGGTTGGATCGTTGAGAAGTGGTCCGGAGAGTGAGGTATTGGTTTCGGACAGCAGCTCCAGTTTTGGGGTATTTCATAATTCCTTAATCTCAAATTTTGAGTATTGGTGTTTTGTTGGCTTGCTTATTGTTAGCACAATTTGTGCACATTGAGACTCTCTTGTACCTGTTTGATCATAGTGGAGTTATTTCTTTGGTCTGGACGACAGTGGTTTTTATCTCACATTGAGGGAATTTTTCACGTTAAAAATCTTGGTGCATTGTTATTGTCTGGTTTTGATTGTGTATTGATTGCTGAATTATTTTGGTATAGTTGCTTTTGTTCTTCAAGTAGGGAATTGTGTGTTTATTTTAACAGGTGATCCTGTTGTGGTCTCCACTGATTGCTCAAGTGAACTAACTTCTTGGGACCAGATATCACAATCTGGTTTGCATTTGGCTGTTGGACAAGGCAACAGCTTGTGCTTGGAGAAAGATAGCAACTCATCGTTGTTATTGACCAATAGATGCATTTGTGTGGGAGATGATCAGGGTTGTATGGACAATCCCCAGAGCCAATGGTTTCAATTTGTTCCAACAAATGTCGATTAATTAGAATATTGTTAAATAGAGGGCATTATATTCAAATTTTCCTTTTCCAAGAATTAAAAGTGTTTGACTCTCTAAAGAGAAAAGCATGGGTGTAACACTTTCGAGTATTCTAAATACAACGAAACCGAAAAGAAACAAAGCTTAACTGGACAACTAGAGCTTACAGTATAATTAACCTCAACAAAATCAAAACAACACTAAACCGAAACTAAACAAAAATGAACAACAGATACGATTCTCAAATTTGAAACAAACTGAACAATAGATACGATTCTCAAGACCGAAACAACATGCCCAAAAATGTACAATTAATCCTCAAGATTGGTCCAAAAATGAATCACAAAGCTCCTGGCTCCTTAGAGTAGGGACTCCTCCCTTCAAGCCTTGAGCACCGCACCTCATAATGAATGGTGCGTCAACTTTAAAGCGGTACTTAAAATCTTTCCAACCGAAACGGTCATCGAAAAAGTCGCGGGGCCTAAACCTGCCCTCGACATGACCAGAATCATATTCAAACTTTAATATGCATAATTTGCATTTTTTTTTTTGGTAAGATATGTTTGATTAGGAAATAGAAATGGAATGCGAAATTTCATGAAAGGCATGAGCTTACACAAGCTCAGTCTTCCATTGCAGCGAGATCTCCTCTTATTATTTTTTATTTTGATATTGTGGTGGTGATGATTTTTTCTTTTTAATATGTCGATGACATTAAGGTAGCGTTAATGGGCAAAGACAAAATCAGGAACAATAGAAATGGAAACATAAATAATAAATATATAGGGTATTATTGAAAGAAAAAAATATTAAATTTCTCTCTTCATATAATTTCTTGATTGTTTTGGAGGTATATAAATTTTATATTTTTCTATCTTTTTATCCTCTGTTCTTGTGCTACCACCAAATAGATTGGTGTCTCCAATATCTCTCTATTTCTCAAAAAACAGTAAACAAATGCTACCTAAGATTTGAGCTTATGACGCTATAATGCAGTTAAACTCCTCATTAGCTATTAGCCCAATTCTAGCAATTGAAATTAGGATTAACAATAGGGTGGATGGAGCAGAGTAGTCTCCCATTCCTTGCTCTACACCTCTAAAGTTTCCTCATCTCCATCTTCATTTCTTGTGGATCCCCATTCTCCATGGAGGATTCACAGATACCCAAAAAAAGTTCAAAAAAATTAAGAAAACATATATAAGCAATTTAATTAATGTAAAAATTTTGAATTAAAAAAAGAAAAATATTAATAATAAAAACTTGATTCAAGTCTTACTACTCATAGTCTTACATCATTGTCACCAAATTTTCAAATTTTAATTAAGTCACAACTATTGCTAAGACATCAAATAAACAAACAATGAAACTAAAAAAGTTAAACACTAAACACCATTAATAACACATTAAATATCTTCATAATCGTCAAGCTTGAATTTGAGTTCTACTTCCACTTACATACAAAAATGAAAAAATAAACTAGTTGCAAATCATAAAAAATTATTGCAATTTAATTACTCTAAAGATTCCTCCAGTTTCACTCAATTTTTAATTATGTCCTTATAATTTTAAAATTTGAAATCAAGTTCCTATACCATGTACAAAATTTTTCAATTAGATTCCTATAGTTTAAAATTTTGTAATCAAATCTCTATACTATACAAAAGTTTTCAATCAAATTTCTATATTGTATACAATTTTTCAATCAAGTCTCCATGCCATACAAAATTAAAAGGACTTGATCACAAAATTTTTAAACTATAAGCACTTAATTGAAAAATTTTATATAGTTCAAGGACTTAATCACAAATTGTTAAACTATTAGAACTTGATTAAATTTTTTATATAATATAGGGATTTAATTATAAATTTTTAAACTATAAAGACTTAATTGAAAATTGAGTAAAACTACAAAAACTCTAGAGTAATTAAATAAAAAATTGCAGCTACATATAAATAAATAGTATAAGAATAAACTTGTATCCCAACATCATTAACATCAATATTAAATATCCTCAAATATTATGAGACATAAATCTTTTCTTTTAAAATTACTAATATACCCTCTAGGCAAATATTCCACAAGATGGACGGCATAATCCCTTTCCCAAAGTTACTGTGGCGGTTGGGACTTTACCCCATCCCCACAAGGAAGAAATCCTAACACATTTGGAATATCCCCGAGGAAACATCATTAATATTCTAACAAAACAAAATTTATTATTTTTTATTTTTAAATTTAAAATAAATACTATTATTTATAGTTATATTTATTATAAATATTTATTAATTTTATTATTTAAATTATAATTTATTATTTGATAAAAACTTTAATAATTATTATTTATTTTATAAAATATGAAGACTTAAAAAATATGTAAACTCTATTTCTTTCATATATTTTAGTATTTTTATACTTGTATTTTTGCATCATGTATTATATCAAAAAATTTATAAGATATATAATCATTTTTAATAATTAAGTTTAAAATCAAATATTATAACAAAAACCTATATATTAACTATAATTATTTTTATTTTTATTATATATATAGTTAAATTCATGTTATATGTTGTTTCTAGAAGTATTTATTTTAAAAATTATTTTAACTTATATAACTTTTATTTATGATTTTTATTTAATAATTTTTTATTTAATAAAACATAATAAATAAAAATGACTTTATACAAAAAAAGTTAATTAGGCCTAATCTAACCTCCCTAGATTGGATTAAGTTATATGACATTTTGACATATAAGGAGATTATTATGATATGGATAGCCTTATTATACAGGGTTATCTTATCTTATCATGTCTATTAGGATACCAAATACACCTTGGCTTTTTATATTATCATCTAAGTAACTTGTATTATATTATTAAAAAAATAATATCCAACATTATATTTAAAATGGAACTCCTCTTGCTTTGTTAGATTAAAATACGTAGAAAATTATTTCATTAAAATCAAAATGACAAAATAAAGCATTATTAGAATTCAACTCAAAGACTAACTACTTGTGGCTGCTCGATTTAAAAATTCTTCTTTTTTTCGTGTATTATATACAGTTGAAATTAATTGCTTTCATTTTTTATTTTTTGATAAATATAGCATATGTTAAATTTTCTCTAGAATAATTAGTCAATTAATTACTTTCCCCTTCTAGTATAAAATGTACATGATATTTTTATAAAAGCATTTCTGTATCTGTTTCAATTACGCAAAAAAGGATATATATATTGAAATTATAAATTTCAAATTTCGCAAATAAGCTATTATGAAATCCAATCAATAAAGAGTATTTAAGAATTTTTTTATTTGACGTGGAGTATTTAAGATAATTAGAAGAATGCATATAGAGCTAAAATTACAAAACGAAAAGTTCTTAAAGTCGCTAAAGGTTCTACTTTAATTCATTTAAGTAGTATATATAAAATTTTACTATGAAGTGCAAGTGCAAAGCTACTAATTAGTCTTTAATTTGATCCGTATATACATAGACATGAGAAGCGCCAGAAAAAGAAAATTATAATAAATAAATAAAGCTTTTCGAGTAAATTCTTTAACTGTAGATTTGTTTAGTCTAGCTGGAAATGATTTAATTTTTTTTTCTGACACATGTATCAACCATCCAAAATAGTGGCTTATCTCTTCAAGACAAGGAACTCATAAATGTGATTATGATCTTGATCATGAGATCCTCTTTGGACACGCTACTATATCAAACCTTGGCTCGATCAATGCTCAAGAAACCCAGTTGGAAATATTTCAGGTGCGTACCAAAGGAAAAGACCATTCATGTCTTGAGTACATATACCCATATAGCATATTTGGATTAAAGATTTAGTAGGAAAGGAGAAAAAAAACTATCATATTTTTTTGGAGGTTTTTTTTTAATGTATTGATGATTTAAAATTTTCTTACACTATTATTCAATCAAATTTTTTAATTTATGTGACCCTTTTAACAATAGGTACGAATATGATAGTTAACTATATTTGCTTATTATCAATATACCACAATTAAATATATTTTCTAACTTAGGAAGTTATATAATCGTAGTAGTATAAATAAAGCTAAATATATGAAATAATATTAAAGTTCAATAATAATTTATGATTTTAACTTTGTTCTTTCAATCTTTTTAATTAAATGCGATCTATTTTGAAATAGAAAACTTAATAATCCCCTCCATTTTGCTCCACAATTTCTCAGATATACCCATAAAAGACATTAACCTCTTGGATTCGGATGCCAAAATGAGAGACTCACTTTATATATAAAATAAAAACTAACAAAAGCCTAATTATAAATAAAGACTTCTCCCAAGAATCTTAATTCATATTGTACAGCCCAAACTATTTGGAACAAGCTTTACTATCACAACCACATTAAATTCGATGATGGGAAACTCTTCACAATTGAATATCATCATTGCCCTTTCAGTTTTTCTAATTGCTCTATTAGCATCACACTCGTCATATTCATTTCCCTCTCAGCATCCAATAGATGGATCACTGATCAAGCCACAGGACAACGTGTGAAGCTAAGATGTGCAAATTGGCCAACACACATGAGTGTAATGTTGGCAGAAGGTTTGAACAAGCAACCTATAGTGAACATTATGTCTCAAGTTACAAACTTGGGGCTTAATTGTGTTCGTCTCACGTGGGCAACATACATGTTCACTCGTTACTCGAATCAAACCATTCAACAAAGTCTTGATGATTTGGGTTTGGGAGGGATCAGAACGGGGATCATGGACAATAACCCCAATGTCATAAACATGACTCACCCTCAAGCCTATGCTTTTGTGGTTGACCAGCTTGGTGCTCATAATATAATGGTAGTGTCTGACAATCACGTAAGCGAGCCTAAATGGTGTTGTGATTATAATGATGGCAATGCGTTCTTTGGAGACACGAGTTTTGACCCTCAAGAATGGGTGCAAGGACTCACTTTGGCAGCTCAATTGTTGAAGGGTAAACCTAATGTGAGTGATATTTTCTCTATTTCAAAATATTATTATTCGTTTAGACTTTTTTTTTTTTTATAACTATGATCAAACGCTTAACTCTCAAAAGAGAGAACTGAAGAGAACAAAATACAATGTAAGACGAAAATAATACTCAATAAGGGTTTTAGAAGCTATTACTCGAGAAACTGATAAACAAAATAGGCAAAACTAAAGTTCTGCCTATCACGATTTAGACTTTTGTAGAAGAATTATGAAAGTTGCTAATATTATCAATTTTCTAGAATTGTAATTATATTTGGCTAAGTTATATAAGTTTATTTTCAAATAAAATCTCGCTATAGGTTGTAGGAATGAGCTTGCGGAATGAACTACGTGGTCCACTCCAAAATCTTGATGGCTGGTACGGAAATGTAACAAAAGGGGCAATCGCTGTTCACCAAGCAAACCCAGATGCGTTGGTCATAATCTCAGGTTTATACAATGATAATGATCTCAGCTTCCTAGGGTCACAACCTCTAAGCATAAATTTGGATAACAAGCTGGTCTATGAAGTGCACACATACTCAAATTCTGGTGAGGAAAAAGATTGGAGTAAGCAATCAGCAAACTTTCTTTGTGGTAAGGTGAAGCATGAGTTAGACTACAAAGCTGGGTTTCTCACCACGGGGTCCAATCCCTCTCCGTTGTTCCTAAGTGAATTTGGGACGGATTTGATCACAAGATCTGAGCCTGAAGAGAGATGGTTGACTTGCATTTTGTCTTACCTTGCTGGGGAGACTTTGATTGGGCCTGGTGGGGACTGCAAGGTAGCTATTATCTAAGAGAAGGCCAAATTGACACAGGGGAAACATATGGTCTCTTGAACTTCCAATGGAATCAAACAAGTTATGAACAATTCCCTCAGAAATTTCAGCTAGTATTAAGGAAGCTTCAAGGTATGGTCTTCAACCTAATGTTGATTTTCAATTACTAATGTTATACTACTCTAGGTTACAAAAAGAGTAATCATGAGACAATGGTCAGGCTGACATAGGAAAGTCTTGTAAATAGTCCCTCTTATTATGAGTAAGGCTGTGTATATTTATTCTTGTCCAACCTTATCAATTGAGTCTCAATATTAGCCCTCTTGATACTATACTCTCTCTCTCTGTTCAGAAATAACTTTTCAAAAGTCAATATATCTAGCTATAATTAACTTTTGAACAGTTAGTTTGGACAGAAGTAGTGCTCTACCAACTGAATTATAAACATGGGTTTCATTATATGGTTAATTTACTTTGTACAGATCCAACTTCGAAGGTGCCTAATTCTAACATCTTGTACCACCCTCAAAGTGGCCAGTGTGTGAAAGCAGATAAAAACGATAATGATCGAGTTGAGGTGAGTGATTGTGATGAGAAGGCAAGTGGGTGGAGTCTGGAGGGAGACAAGATCAAATTGAATGGCGACCACTGCTTGATGGCATCGGATGATGAGGAAGGTGCTCCTGTTGTCGTCACAACTGATTGCTCAAGTGAACTAACTTCTTGGAAAATCATATCAACATCTGGTTTGCATTTGGCTGTTGGACAAGGCAACAACGTGTGCTTGGAAAAAGATAGCAACTCATCTATATTACTGACAAACAAATGCATTTGTGTGGGAGATGATCAGGGTTGTATGGACAATCCCCTGAGCCAATGGTTTCAATTTGTTCCAACAAATGTCGATTTATAATTAGAGAACATAATTTTTTTTGAATCAAAAGTTGGATATCAAGTCGGAATAAAATCAAATGGCAAAAAACAATTCCCTCCAATTGCTGTATTTTGCAGTACTAAAGTTGAATTGAAACAATCCAAAACTTAGATCACTACAATTCTAAAACAATTCAAAACTACTAAAACTCATAAAATCAACCATTAAAAATTCAACTGATAAGATTAAAACAACCTAAAACCTATCAAAATTTCATCAATTTAAGGACACACATCAAGTTTGTGGATTGCTGTTAGTTTTTGCTTTGTTTATGCTTTGCTTCAGTTTTTATTTTTTTGGAGTTGTTCCTAAACTTTTGTAATCTTTTACTTTTCTCATGACAGTCAAGCAACTTCAAATTATATATCAAACAAAAACAAGTATAATTTTTAACTATTATCATTAATTAATGCGTACTAGGAGTATATGTATAATTAATCAATTGGAATTTGTTTAGTATCTATTTGTGTACTATATAATATTGAAGTTATTCCTCTATCAAACTCACGGCATTATTTTCTTAACATTGAATTTTTAAAATTTTTAAAACTGTAATTTTTAACATTTTCTCATTTCTTTCGTTATTTGCTTTTTTCCTTTCACAATTTAATCACCATTTATTATATTTATCTGAATTTATTTTATTTTGAGCTTTGATTTTTCTCACCAAGTCTTTCTTAACTTTTTGTCTTCTATAATGATTAATCAATAAGGAGAGATTGAGAAATTATCACTTCAAATTTTGATTTTTAGTGCAGTTCTCCTTTTTTCTTTTCCGTCGGTCTCTAAACTCTTTCCTACCGGAGTGAGAGCGTAGCATGTTGTGGATGTGAATTGTTTATGAATTTATTATAACTTTGATGATGAACATTACGAATTAAGAGTTTATCATTTGTTTTTATTATTGCAATTTATGATGTGGCCTCATATTTATAAATTAGGAAATCTGTATTTATTCAAATTCTGGAGATAAGCTTAATAATTCTCAAAGTTCGGAAATATATCTCGAAATTATGTGGATTAAAAATTAAATTTGCATGATTGTTTTTTTCCCTATAATACTTTTTAATTATCGAAAAAAAACTTGATTGGTATGATTGCTTAATCCCTTTCTACTAAATCATGATTCAAGAGTTGATATGTTTTTATGTGAGAAGAGGAAATTTCATCACCAAAGAATTAGAGATCAATTACTAAATATCTTCCTTTAATATACATTTTTTTCAACTCAAGTACATGAAAATTCAGTCAACTTGAAGAAAAATTAGACAAATTCAACCTCAAGCTTATTTTGAGCACTTGTAATCTTATTTTTAGGCTTTATTTTCTTTTATCTTTTGTTAGTATTTACGCTCGAGTTTTAATTTTTACAAATTCCTTCGATTCAAAAGTTTGTGGTAATATAAATAAAAATTATTTTAGTGAACTATTGTTTGGTAATATCAATTCTGGTGCTCACTGACCATATTGTTTACTGGTGGAGGGATTTGGTGCACTTAGCCTGTCCACCAGTTGTCAATTAAACAGCTTTCATGAGCAGTGGTTGCGCAATTCTACAGAATCTAACAATAATATATGCTAATATATGATGGATGGAAACCTTCTGCTCAAATTATGTGCATTTTCTCCTTTCAATTATTTATTGTTAGTATAAAGATAAAAATAAAAATAGATTTAAAAATTAGAAAGTTACCAAATATATAATATACTTCTTTCACCGGTCAATAAATTATTTGGGGACAAGAAAAGGAATACCATTTAGATAGGGAGATTTTCATCTATATGCAATGTTTTCTTGCTATATATATATATATATATATATATATATATATATATATATATATATATATATATATATATATAACACTCATTTGGCATGTGGACAATATCAAAAGAGATGCAATTACTCTCTTATTTATGTATTTATGCACATCACACATAAAACTTATTCATGTAATATTTATCCTTATTTTCATCCCTTAATCAAACATACCAAGGGTGAAAATTATTCAGTTATTGCTTTGCCACATGCAATTATATTATATATGAACCCCACTTTTCACAAAGCTTGCAGCACAAATCTGTTCCCTTTCTTGCATTTTACACGTAAAAAGGGTTTCCTTTCTTGCAGGGAAGACATGATGAATTCCCATGTCAACCCAAGTTATAAAAGAAGCCTGTCCAATCTCTGTTTTGTTCTCTTTTACATTACCAAAAAAATATTATAATTAATTATTATAATTATATTATTAATGATAATAAATTAAAACTACTATAATTATAATACTTAATGATAACAAAAAATCTCAGCACACCTTTATTTTTTAATTATCTTTATTGGATTTAATTTGCATCAAGTATGTATTTTTATTTTTTATTTGAACTATGTTTCATTAGTGGTATTTGTTATTATAGATATTTGTGTTTTGAATTTCAAAGTATTTTAAAATTTTTTTGCTTTTTGAAATTTTTTTAATAAATATCTGAATAGCAGTAGATATTCAAATATTTACGAGGAATGAGAAATGGAGACCAATGACGAGGATAAGAATGAGGATAAGAGATGGAATTCTAAATGAAGACGAGGTTCTGGGAGGGGAAGTTTCTAATTTCAAATATAGATCTTTTGAAAATCCTAAAAATAGTATACATCTACCCATCTCGCTATACCATATTTAATATTTTACAACCTAAGCATTCCAACTTATCAATTCCACAATTGTTTCATATTAATTTTTAAAAAAACAAGGCTTCAATTTTTCAACATTAAAATATTTAAAAACCTCAATCCCACAATTTATACTTTTGTGATAATCATACTAACTATTTATTAATTATTTTTAAAAATTAAATAATTACATAACTTTTCTTTATTGAAAATAATTGTATAATAATTGATATACTACTCCAATAATTGAAATAATATAAATTAGGATTATATGTGATTTTTTAGTAATTATAACATATATTTTAAAATTGATATTTTAATTTACTAAAATTATGAACAAGGAAAGGGGGCATAATTGAAATCACATAAGTTAAATTTATTAATTATTTTTATTAATTAGGAAATATAGTTTTATGTTTTTATAAATAAAATATTTTAACTTATTAAAAAGATGTAAATGGCTAGAAATGACAAAAAAATTCCTGAAGTGGGTATATGTGGGACGAGATTACCCACAATAGAGATAGGAATAGGGACATATTTTGTCATCATGGGCTGAAGTCCCGTTTGTTAAACGATAAGAGTGTAGATATCACATCTTTATTTCTTCAATTTTATATATTAGATTTGCATTATGTATATATTTTTTATTTTTTTTAATTTAGATTATATTGCATTACTAATATTTGTTATTATAGATACTTATGTTTTGAATATGAAAATATTTTTAAAATTGTTTTCTTCTTAGAATTTTTTTAATAAATCTATGAATATGTGAGATTCAAATCTCGACAAGAATGAGGAATGAAGACCTGCAACAATAATGATGATGGGGGATGAGAGGCAAAATTCTAAATGAGGATGGGAGCATGTGACATGTTCATGGATACACTGTCCTATAAACGATCATGATATAATAAAATTATCCACTTATTATCTTTCATTATTCAACAATTTCAACTTTTAAAATGTGCAAACTTTTAATAAAATAGGCTCCTTATTGTTATAGATCATCTATTTAGATTTTTTTAACCTTATAAACATGATATTCAAAATAAGATAAAAAATAGAATGACACATTTATATTTTATCAATTTATTTAATTATTTAACTATTAACTTATTTTTAAAATAAATTTATATACTCAATTTTGTATAAAATATATTTAAATAAATTATTTATTTTCGATAATGGTCAACAAACTAATTTTATTTTCACTTAATATCGCATGGGTAAACGACTAGTAATACTAATATTTAAGACTCCTTACATGGAAATTTTTCCATGTGTTATTAATAAAGAAAATTATGCCCCATTATTTTCATAATCTAAATATTTAAAGTAAGCTTTTAAAGTTAATTTACCTTTAAAGTATTAATTATTTTTTCTAATTAGACCTTCATATCCATATTTCATTAACACAATAAAAAAACTCTACAAAATATCTCAATGAAAATTATTTAACATGAAAATAATAACAAATAATATAAACAAAATGATAATTGAATGTATTATTATATCATTAAAATTTTATATGTATAATTATTATATTATTAATTAATGATAACAAAACTATTATAATAACATTGCTAGAAATAAATTATAATTAACAATAATTTTATTGATCATGTGTAACTATTATATAATTATATAAAAAACTATTATAATATGCTTTTTAAGTTGATAATGAACTAAAATTGATATTTTTATGTACTAAAATGATGTATAAGGAAGTAAGGTGCAATTAAAATCACGTAGGTTAAATTTATTCATTATTTTTATTAACTATAAAATATATTTTTACGTTTTTATAAATTAAATATTTTAACTTATTAAAAAGACATAAATGACTAAGGATGATAAAAAAAAAAATCACTGAATTGGGTACCCATGGAATTACCCACAATGGAGATGGGAATAAGGATGATTTAGTCTTCATGGGGATGAGGTGAAGTCCCTATTTATTAAACAAGAGGGGACAAGGAATGAGGTCCTTGACCTATGAAACCTCAATTTGTCATTTATATAAATTATTTAAATATTCACTTCATTATTTTTATTAATTATTCGTATTGGATTTGCATTATGTATATATTTTCATTTTTAATTTGGATTATATTGCATTGGTAATATTTGTTATTAAGGACATTTATGTTTCAAATTTTAAAGTATTTTAAAAACTTTTCCCATTTTGAATTTTTTTTATACCGCAAATACCTATAGGGATTCAAATTCTAGCGGAAAAGGGAAAATGGGGGCTTGTGGGGATAGGGATGGGGATGGGGATAGGGACTAGAGACAAAATTCTAAACGGAAACAAGGGTGGAAGCATGTTTCATCTCTAATCACTACAAAAAATTTGGCCTAACATAACACTTATTTTTGGGAACATATGAAAAGTATCACTTTTTATACGCACATGCAATACTTTTGTTAAATGTGTTACCTTTGATACCTAAAAGATGTTATCTTCTCTATTCAAAATTATTACCTTAGACAATGGACCACACTTGTTATAGCAGCTATGAAAAGTGATGCATTAGCTTAAAAATGTACCCTTTGTTGAAAAAATATTGTCTTTGACAATTAACCATATATGATATAAGAACTCTTCAAAAAGTAATGCCTTAACATAAAAAAATGTAGCCTATATCAAAAGCAACACATTTAAAAAAGGTGTTGCCTATGTGTATATAAGCAACACTTTTGATGGATAGCCAAAATTAAGCATTCTTTTAGGCATAAATTTCTTGTAGTGAATGGATACTCATTGTCATCCCTATACCAGACTCATGATATAGTTAAATTATCTACTTATTCTATTTCATTATTTAACAATTTCAACATTTAAAATGTGTAAAATCTCATAAAATAAGCTATTTGTGTTATTATAAAGATTTTTCAACTTTATGAATATAATATTTAAAATAAGATATAAAATAGAATAATGAGTTTATATTTTTATTTAATTAATTATTTATCTATTAACTTATTTTTAAAATAAATTTATATATACAATTTTCTATAAGATAAATTTAAATAAATTATTTTTTATTATTATATACATTAGGTCAAATGACTAGTCGTATCATATATATATATATATATATATATATATATATATATATATATATATTTATCACACTCACTTGGCATGTGGACAAAATCAGAGATGCAATTACTCTCTTAGGTAGTGTTTGTTTCCTGTCCTGGAAGAATCAGGAACAGTGGGGATAGAAGAATGTTTGGTAGTGGAGATGGGTAGGGGATAGGAAAAATTTTTGTCCAGAGACAAATTTTTTTTGTATTTTTGTCCCTTCAAAAGTGAGGACAAGAGAGAGAAATTTAATATTTTTTTCCAATAATATCCCTTAGGTAACAATCTTCGGTGACGGTTTCCGGCAGCCATTCAACGCTAGCCTCAGTAGGTGGTGGTCAATGGCCGGTGACAGTGATCAGCAGAGGTACATATGCCTTTTATCATATTGGTTGTATTGTTCCGTGTTGCCAAATAAAATACGAGGCAGTTATCATGTTTTATACTCCACAACCAAACATGATCCAAGACAATATTTTTATGTCTCCGTTTCCAATATCCCTGTATTTTCCAGAATAGTAAACAAATACTACCTTATTTATATATTTATGCACATCACACATAAAACTTATTCATGTGATATTTATCGTTGTTTTCATCCCTTAATCAAAACACGTACAGGGTGACAATTATTCAGTTATTGCTTTGCCACATGCAATTATATTGTATATGTACCCCACTTTTCACAAAGCTTGCAGCACAAATCTGTTCCCTTTCTTGCATTTTACACGTAAAAACGGTTTCCTTTCTTGCAGGGAAGACATGATGAATTCCCATGTCAACCCAAGTTATAAAAGAAGTCTGTCCAATCTCTGTTTTGTTCTCTTTTACATTACCAAAAAAATATTATAATTAATTATTATAATTGTAGTATTAATGGTAACAAGTTAAAACTACCATAATTATAATAATTAATGATAACAAAAAAATCTTAGCACGTCTTTATTTTTTAATTATCTTTATTGGATTTAATTTGCCTCATTTATGTATTTTTATTTTTAATTTGAATTATGTTTCATTAGTGATATTTGTTATTATAGATATTTGTGTTTCAAATTTCAAAATTTTAAAATTTTTCACTTTTTGAAATTTTTTTTAATAAATCTTGAATAGGTAGGATTCAAATATCTATGAGGAATGAGAAATGGAGACTCATGAGAGGATAAGAATGAGGATAAGAGATGAAATTGTAAATGAGGACGAGGTTTGGGAAGGGGAAGTTTCTAATTTCAAATGCAAATCTTTTGAAAATCATAAAAAAAAATATGTATCTACCCATCTCACTATACCATATTTAATTTTTTACAACCTAAGCATTCCAACTTATTAATTCCACAATTGTTTCATATTAATTTTTAAAAAAAACAAGACTTCAAATTTTCAATATTAAAATATTTAAAAAACTCAATCCCACAATTTATACTTCTGTGATAATCATACTAACTATTTATTAATTATTTTTAAAAATTAAATAATTACATCACTTTTCTTTATTGAAAATAATTGTATAATAGTTAATATACTACTCCAATAATTGAATTAACATAAATTAGGATTATATGTGATTTTTTACTAATTATAACACATTAATTATAACATATATTTTAAAATTGATATTTTAATTTACTAAAAGTATGTACAATTAAAGGGGATATAATTGAAATCACATAAGTTAAATTTATTAATTAGGAAATATATTTTTATGTTTTTACAAATCAAATATTTTAACTTATTAAAAAGATGTAAATGGCTAGGAATGACAAAAAAATCACTAAAGTGGGTATATGTGGGACGAGATTACCCACAATAGAGATGAGAATAGGGACATATTTTGTCATCATGGGGTTGGAATCCTGTTTGTTAAACGAGACAAGGGCGTAGATATCACATCTTTATTTCTTCAATTATATATATTAGATTTGCATTATATATATTTTTTATTTTTTAATTTAAATTATGTTGCATTACTAATATTTGTTATTATAGATACTTATATTTTGAATTTCAAAATATTTTAAAATTGTTTCTTAGAATTCTTTTAATAAATCTATGAGTATGTGGGGATTCAAATCAAACAAGGAATGAGAAATGAGGACCTCGACGATAATGATGATGGGGATGAGAGACAAAATTCTAAATGAGGATGGGAGCATGGGACATGTTCATGGATACCCACTGTCATCCCCATAAACAGATTATGATATAATAAAATTCTAATCTCCACTTGTTTTCTTTCATTATTCAATAATTTCAACTTTTAAAATGCGTAAAATTTTAATAAAATAGGCTCCTTATTGTTATAGGTCATCTATTGAGATTTTTTCACTCTTATAAACATGATATTCAAAATAAGATATAAAATAGAATGACATATTTATATTTTGTCCATTTATTTATTATTTTAACTATTAACTTATTTTCAAAATAAATTTATATACTCAATTTTTTATAAAATATATTTAAATAAATTATTTATTTTCGATAATGGTTAACAAACTATTTTTATTATCACTCCGTGTATCGCATGGGTAAACGACTAATAATACTAATATTTAAGACTCATTACATGAATAGTTTTCCATGTAGAGAAAATTATGCCCCATTATTTTCATAATCTTAATATTTAAAGTAAGCTTTTAAATTTAATTTACCTTTAAAGTATTAATTATTTTTCTAATTAGACCTTCATATTTGTATTTCATTAACACAATAAAAATACTCTATAAAATATCTCAATCAAAATTATTTAACATGAAAACAATAACAAATAATATAAACAAAATGATAATTGAATGTATTATTATATCATTAAAATTTTATATGTATAATTATTATATTATTAATTAATGATAACAAAAATATTATAATTACATTGCCAGAAATAAATTATAATTAACAATAATTTTATTGACCATGTGTAACTATTTTATAATTATACAAAAAAGCTATTACAATATGCTTTTTAAGTTGATAATGAACTAAAATTGATATTTTAATTTACTAAAATGATGTATAAGGAAGAAAGGTGCAATTAAAATCACGTAACTTAAATTTATTCATTATTTTTTATTAACTATAAAATATATTTTTATGTTTTTATAAATTAAATATTTTAACTTATAAAAAGACATAAATGACTAGGGATGATAAAAAAGTTGCTGAATTGGGTACCCATGGAATTACCCACAATGGAGATGGGAATAAGGATGAGTTTAGTCTTCATAGAGATGAGATGAAGTACCTGTTTGTTAAACGGGAGGAGACGGGGAATGAGGTCCCCAACTTATGAGACCCATCAATTTGTCATTTATACAAATTATTTAAATATTCACTTTATTATTTTTATTAATTATTTGTTTTGGATTTGCATTTCGAATTTTAAAGTATTTTAAAAAATTTTCTCATTTTGAATTTTTTTTTATACCCACAAATACCTATAGGGATTCAAATTCTAGCGGAAAAGGGAAAATGGGGGCTTGTGAGGGATAGGATGGGGATGGGGATAGGGACTAGAGGCAAAATTCTAAACTGGACAGAAGTGGAAGCATGTCTCATCTCTAATCGCTACAAAAAATTTAGCTTAACATAACACTTATTTTTTAGAACATATCAAAAGTGTCACTTTTTATACGCATATGCAATACTTTTGTTAAATGTGTTGCCTTTGATACCTAAAAGATGTTATCTTCTCTATTCAAAATTGTTGCCTTAGTCAATGAACCATATTTGTTATAGCAACACTATAAAAAGTGATGCATTAGCTTAAAAATGTACCATTTGTTAAAAAAATGTTGCCTTTGATAATTAACCATATATGATATAACAATTCTTCAAAAAGTGATGCCTTAACATAAAAAAATGTAGCATCTACTATATCAAAAACAACACATTTAAAATAGATGTTGCCTATGTGTGTATAAGCAATGCTTTTGATGGATAGCCAAAATTAAGTGTTCTTTTGGGCATAAATTTCTCATAGTGAAAAGATACCTATTGTCATCCCTATACCAGACTCATGATATAGAAAAATTGTTTACTTATTCTATTTCATTATTTAACAATTTCAGCTTTTGAAATGTGTAAAATCTCATAAAATAAGCTATTTGTGTTATCTATCGAGATTTTTAACTTTACAAATATAACATTTTAAATAAGATATAAAATAGAATAATATATTTATATTTTTTTTATTTATTTAATTATTTATCTATTAACTTATTTTTAAAAGAAATTTATATATATAATTTTCTATAAAATATATTTAAATAAATTATTTTTTATTATTACTCTATGCTTCATACAGCTCAAATAACTAGTCATATCATATATATATATAACACTTGGCATGTGGACAAAATCAGAAGAGATGCAATTACTCTCTTAGGTAGTGTTTGTTTGGTGTCTTGGGCAGAAAATGAACAGTGGAGACAAAATGATGTTTGGTGGTGGAGACGGGGTAGGGGATAGAAAATGGCCGGATAAGGCGGTGGTCAATAGTCGGTCAATGGCAATCTAAGAGCTACATATGCCTTTTATCATATTGGTTATCCTGTCCTCATATTGCCAAATAAAATACGGACATAGTTCTAATGTCTTATCCTACAACAAACACGATAGAGACAATATTTTGTCTCCATCTCCATTGTCCTTGTATTTCTCAAGACGGTAAATAAACGCTACCTTATTTATGTATTTATGCACATCACACATAAAACTTATTCATGTAATATTTATCTTTGTTTTCATCCCTTAATCAAACATACACAGGGTGAAAATTATTCAGCTATTGCTTTGCCACATGCAACTGTATTGTATATGTACCCCATTTTTCACAAAGCTTGCAGCACAAATCTGTTCCCTTTCTTGCATTTTACACGTTAAAACGGGTTCCTTTCTTGCAGGGAAGACATGATGATCAATTCCCATGTCCACCCAAGTTATAAAAGAAGTCTGTCCAATCTCTGTTTTGATCTCTTCTACAAAATTTTCTTTCTCCTTTCCATTTCGTAACCAACGTGCGTCGTTTCATCTTTTAATTTAGATATTGTGGGAACACCGTACCCAAAAACATTATTATTTTGGCCACTTTACCAATATACATTTTATCTATTCTCTAACTTCGTCCTCTTCCGTCAATTTTACTCTATCAAGCACATGAGTAACAATATATTTATATAGGACTCTCGTAAATGGCGCGATATGATATATCATACCTAGTTAACTTATCATTACAATGGGCTTCCTTCGGCTAGTTTCGTAGGTAACACATAAGTAAGATCCGTCACCATAATCTAATATTCCACCAGCACACTCACTGTAAGTATTATTTAATAAACGTGCACAAGAGCATGAAGAATAATATTCATCCACTTTCAGATAATTTTATATTTCATAATATCTATTAATTTTATATTTTAATAAAGTATTAATTTTTTCTTCCATTACTATCCTAAATTAATTTCGTAGTTTAAAAAATATTCCATTTAATATTAGCATTGAACATTGTGCTATATTAATTAATATGTAGGAATATATTACCCTATTCACTATGCTTTACTCTATTACCAATATCATTTATTATTTTTTTAATATTTGTTTTTGTTTTAAATTGACAAATAGTTTGAAGGAAGGGAGTATGGTGTTTGCCGCACATGCTCCATTCTTTTCCTTACAACATAAATTTCACACCTAAGCCGCTCCTCTATCCATTTCATGCACGATACAAATTAATCAATTCCTTTTCCGCAAAAGGCGCTTATGAAAAGTATGCAGAGGAAAACTACTAAATTTTAATGTCAAAAAAATCTCATATACTAAAATGTTACAGAGCAAATTAAGTTTGAAAAATAGTTGGCCTCGATTCAGCTAGGACAGGTGATTGTGTTGCTTCAATTTGCGTATTGCAATTAAGTGGGAGGTGGTTGTCACCCTGTTTCTTGTGTGCCTTGGTGTCGCCTTGTTTCAATTCCTTATTTCTTGTGTATCTTGAGTGCATTGGGTGGCGTCCGGTGATCTAAGCCCAATGTTAGTACAGTTCGGTTCTCTTGTTGGACCAAATCTGTATTAACCCAGATTGACTCAGTCAAGTTTGGCTTGAGGGATTCAAACCATGTATCTCTTGGTACAAGGCACATGCACACATCACTAAGTTAGCTTACATTTTATTATATAATGTGTCAATAATTATATATATTATATATCTAATATATTTTTATATATAAATGAATTCAAAACTTTCCTTCCCAAGAATTGAACCAGTGACACCAAGATAAATGGTGCACATACCACTAGGCCAACTTACTCTTTGTTTATTAAGTACCAATAATTATATATATTACATACTTAATATATTTTATATATTTATTTAATTAAATCTAGTCAAGGGTTCCAACGATACAGATTAGCCAATGATCCAATGACCAGAACCTTGAGTCAAATTTCAAGTTCTAAAACCATACCCAATGCTTTGGACATATCTCGATGAAGCCTTATTGAATACTGATTTTATGTAGGATTGTTTTATGAAAGCGAGACAAGTTTTTGATTGGTTGTCTACTCATTGTTGTCCCTTTTTTGGCCATTTATTAGGTTTGTTTACTTTTGTTGTACATTTTGCTACTCTCATTAAGAGTTTAGCAGTTATTAATTATAAAAAAAATATTATTTTTACACTTTCCATGCATATATGAATTATAAGTATCATAGTTATAACTTTCCTATTTATTAAATTGTGTATTCTGTTATCACCCTATCAAATATCAATAGAAATAATATCTAAAATTGTCTTGACATATTTCTGATATTTTATATTCTAGAAGTTTTCTCTTTTAAAGTTTAAAGCTTTTCAATTTTACCAGAAAAAAATAAATACTCAATGAATTTTACTTGCACAGTTGCACTTTAATTTATTTTTTCACTATCAGAATATTGTCCTGTATTTTTTGCTCATAGACGTATGTCTCTGTCGACGGTGTCCGCACCAATATGAAAACACCACAAAGTTTCAGCTACTAATTGAAATTCATGGCAATCCTCTAACCGCCGGCCTATCTATTCTCTTTAACTTGTGAGGAATTCGCTTCCTTCGGTCCTTGTTCTATTACTATTTGCAATAATTAATACTATATCCGTTCATTTTTAATTATTTTTTAAAAATTAGTAAAAATTTAATATATTATAAATTTAATATATCTTGATACAACTTTTATCTAAATACGTTAAATTTTTAATATATGAAACTTTCATTAATTTCTTATAAAATAATCAAAAGTGAATAGAGGGAGTATAAAATAATGTGTAGACACCGTCCATAAAAAAATGTGGACACCACAAGGCCACAACTCTAAAGAAATGTACCGTATGAACGGGTTGAATTTATTAGCAGTCTATGTGTCGTATTCTTGCATGTTCGGCTGCAGACAAACACATCAGACAGTTCGTAAATACGGCAGCTTTCGTTATTTAAGTTTTGGTGGTTTAGAGTTGGCTGACAATTAATTGAGCTGACTTATAACCATGGAAGGGTGATGACTGGTGAACCTAACTCCAAGTAGTGCAATTGTTTTGAACATAGCGTCTTTCTACTATGAGATTTGTTATTTTGACACGACAAATGAAATATATGCTAATGTGCTAATTCACGGGATAAATCAGAGCTCGTTTGGATGTACTATTTTTATAAAAAAAAATTAATTAAAAATTATTTTTAATATTTTTTAGTATGTATGGGTAAATTTTTAAGTAAAAGAATAGTCACAAAAAGAAGTGAAAAATAATATTTTTTTAGAATTTATAATTTTTAACCTTTGAAATAAATATTTTAATATTATATTTAAATATAAATTGATATTACATTCAAATATAAATTAAATTTTATTTTTTTAAAAGATTTTGATTAAAAAATAATTAATTTTTTTCCAATAAATACATATAAACGAGCTCTAAATGGAGGTACATAAAATTCTACGTTTGATTTGTTAAAAAATTTTACTCCCTCCCTCCACTCCACAATATAAGTCTTTTGAAGTTATGTATGAGAATTAAGGTGGTGATTGAATTTTATTTATCTTTTAAAAAGATAAAAATACCATTTATTACTTATTATAAATTATTTCTCTATTAAATAATCAAACTCATATCTACTCATTCTCCTCATCATAAATATTGAGGTGAAATCAAGAAAAAATAATTAATGTTTTCTTGAAATATAAAAATTACTTTTATTTTGGACTAGATAAAAAACCTAAAAGCGGCTTTTATTTTGAATAGGATGGGGTACTTTACTCATTTGAAACAAAAATGTTATTTCAACACTTATAAGTAAGTATCCAATTAAGACACTTATTTTATTCTGTTGAATATGATGGTGGTTTTTTTACCCATCTATCACATTTAATAGTGATAGAAATTTATTTTAAGTGTTGAAATAACAATATTCAATTTGAAATGGAGGACGGTTAATAATTTGTGCAAAAACAAAATTGCCCACAAACTGAAATTCACCTAACTGCATTGAATACAAATTTTCATGCATGATTACTTCATGCAACTCGGTAACGTACGGCCTTTTATAGTCCAAACAAAAAATAAGCAAGCTACCACATCGCAATCGTTTATCAAAATGTAAAATAAAACATTTAAATAAAAATGCTTACTATACTATATATTAATATTAATTTTGAAATACACATGAAGTACAGTAGTCTTGAGAAACCATTCCCATTCTTTTAAGGGTGTGGGTCTATAAAACGCCCCGGTCCGTACAGTAAAAGAAATAAAATAAATAAGAGAAAAAGGTCATTTATCTCCTGAAAATTAAAAAAAAAAAATCAATGGCAGAAAACATCAAGCTTTAACACGCTTGAGTGTTTAACAGTAAAACCCTTCTTCTAACTTGCTTACATATTCAAAGTTATTTAATCGGCAGAATGTGATCACCTAATTAAATTTCTGGTTACTTTAGTTGATCTGTCACGCTTGATGAACAGCTTTGTTCTTATCAAAAGTAATAAACCAGCAATTCAATTTTAAAACTTAAATCACCGCATCGTTGTTACGAGGTAAGGCTGACACGTCTCTATTGTTTTTTGATTCTTGTCCTCACTCCTCACCCTTGTAACTTGTTTCCTCGAATTTACTATAATCTATTCCTATATATATATGTGCGTGTGTTGTTCTATTCTATCTCAATTCTCAGGTCTTAAAACTTCAGTGGTTTTGCAGCTTCACTACCTCTCTAATTGTGGAACAAAAAATATATAGCATTATGGAATACCAAAGAGTGGAGGAAGCAGAACCAGTTAGTCCAATGGGCCAATACTTTAACAGCTCTGTGCTATGCATATACATTATTGGAGTCATAGAATTCGAAGTTCCTATACATGGCTTGCAATTGCAAGCCATGTCTCTTCTTAAAGATGTTTTCCTTCCCATCAATGCTCGCTTCTCCTCCATCATGGTTAATTTCTCCTCTCTCTTTGATTTGCTTACCTTAATTTATTGTTTAATTTCTTCTGCAGTTGCTAATATATGTTCACTACAAGTATTAATAAGGAATAGAGGGAGTAGAATCTCATGTTTATTGATTTTTAGTTGTGTAATAAAATAAGTTATATTACTTTGTCTCAGAGGTATGTCTATACACTAGCATTAAATTGTTTTGCATCTTTGTTTCCACATGATTAAGAATCTACCAAGTTTGATCATTGATGCACGCACGCACTTATCAATTTCATGAATGATTAACAGGTCCAAGACAAAAATGGAGAGAAAAGATGGAAGCATGTTGATGTAAAATTGAAAGACCATGTGAGATTCCCCATATTCCCTGAAGGGAAAACAATGGAATCAAATGACAAGTGTTTTCATGATTATTTGTCAAGAATAGCAATGGAGCAACTACCACAAAGTAGGCCATTATGGGAAGTTCACATAGTCAACCACCCTACAAGTCATGCACTTGGCACTGTTGTATTCAAGCTTCACCACTCACTTGGAGATGGTTATTCTCTCATGGGTGCACTTCTTTCATGTCTGCAAAGAGCTGATGACCCTTCTCTCCCCTTGTCTTTTCCTACTCTCAAGCCAACAAAGCCAGAACCTTCCACCAAAGGCTTTTGCACTATGTTTTCCTTGATGGTGTCTTCAGCCTTCAACACTCTGGCAGATTTTGGATGGAGTGTGTTGAAGAGTAGCATCATTCATGATGAAAAGACACCAATAAGGTCTGGGAATGAAGGAGTTGAGTTTCAACCTATTTCTATAACAAACATGGCATTCTCCATCAATCATATCAAGGACATCAAGTGCAGGCTTGGAGTGGTATGATAACAATTATTACATTGTTGACATTTCTGTTTGTGGATTTCGCTTTTTCCACGCCACCCCATTAGAATATGCATGCCTAGTCTCTAACTCTTTATTAAATGACCTACTTTTCAGAATACACATGCAGGTATTGAGTAATGATATTTTAACATTCAAAAGTGGGTGTCTGAATAAATACCCACTTTTTAGGTATCAAAATATCATTATCCGTATTTATAATGATGAATGATACTTGAATAACTCAAGATCTTCAACACCTTATGGTAGAATTTGGTAAAGGTATAGAAAATGCGAAGACATTGAGAATAGAAATGTCCTTGGATAAAGGGATGACTTGGGGATAAAAGTCCCAAAATTGTCTCCATCCTCAAGACAATTTCTTAGCTAATTTTCATTCTTTTAAAAGGAATGAATATAGGAGGTATGTATTTAGAACTCAAATTTAAAATATATTTTTTCAAGAATATCCATTTATATATTTTATATTTTATCTTTGCACTTCTTGCTTTTCAATTTTTTATCAAATTATAACTTAATCACCCTCATCTTTTCATCAATCATCATATCTTGTACACTACTATCAAACAGTTCCTCTCCATTCAGAATCGTCTCCATCTCTCCTAACTCACTATCACAATTCTTTCCGTCTAGGACAGGTACCAAACGCAATATGGGCTTATTCACTCTTTCACAAGAGATATAAATAATATGATTATTGTATTTTTTTTTTCCTCCACTTCTTCTTTCACACATCTTTCTATTTTCTTTTAAGGTGTCGGTTTTCACCATTTTAAAATTATATAAAAATCTTTTCTGAGTCACTGTTTGTCATGTCCAACTATGACTCGACTCTACAACACTGAAGATATTTTTCCATTGAAAAAAGTTAATCATTTCACATTATAATATTCTGAAGTTTTCGGTTTTTTCACTTGGTTCTATCTAACTGCAGACAGTAAACGATGTGGTCACTGGAATAGTCTTCTATGGAACTCGGTTATATATGCAACACATGAACTCCAATTCAAAGACTGCACAATCCACCGCATTGGTATTATTCAATACGAGAAACATTGAAGGCTACCAATCCATCAATGACATGCTCAATACTAAAGCCAAGGGTCCTTGGGGGAACAAAATTTCCTTCTTGCATGTGCCTATACCAAAGTTAAATGGAAGCAAAATTTCAAAACCTCTAGAATTTATTTGGGAAGCACACAATATAATCAAGAGAAAGAAGCAATCTTTAGCTGTTCCCCTTACCGGTACACTATTGGAATTGGAGAGCAAATTCAGAGGACAAGAGGTTTGTACATTATTAATTTGGCTAAATTAAATTTTACCATGATACATGGCATGATAGTTGTTATATGTTATAGACTTAGTTATGGGTAGGCTAAATTAAATTAAGTTTTGTTAATTAGCTTTTATCTAGTCATCATAATCTAATGTTTACTGCTTACTGAAATAACAAATATATAAGCACTTCAATATGAATGATTCAATGGTTTGGTTGGTTCACATGTTGTTGCAGGCAGTAGCTAAACACGTTCGTGGGACAATAATGAAGTCAAGTGCAGTAATTTCAAATTTAGTTGGACCAGTACAACAAATGGCTTTAGCTAATCATCCTGTGAAAGGCTTGTATTTTACACTGGCTGGTGGACCTGAGGTACAATTTTAATCACCTTCCACCTTTATCTGATCATCCCAAGAGAAAATTGAAGTTGTAATAGGTGGAAAAAGTAGGTTGATTTTTTTAAAGTAAATTGTAAAGTACTTAAATCGCAAATTAAAATTGGAAAAGACATTTTGAGAAGACTTTTCATTTATTTCCACCAAGAAAACTTTTTTTTTTTTAAGTTAGACAAGATCCCCAATTTTATCCCTCTAAAATTTTAAGTTGGGCAAATTGATCCTTGTAAAAAAAATCTTAAATTGATTTATGTAAAATTGAATAGTCTGGTAAATTAGTCCTTAAAAAAAAACTCTCAAATTAGTCACTACAAAAGTAAATTATCAAACAAGTTAGTCCTCCTAGCCTAATTTATTAGAGTGACTAATTTGGTTGATTATTAAATTTTACAAGACCAATGTCTATTTTAAAATTTTGTAAGGACTAATTTGAGATTTTTTTTTTTAAGAAACCGATTGTTTGATAATTAAATTTTAAAGGACCAATTTGAGAATTTTTATTACAGGAGCTAATTTATCCGACTTGAAATTATATAGGACCTAAAATGAGTGTTTTGTCTAAAAGTTATTAGGGTTGGGTTAACCATGAAGGGATATATATATTCAGGCTCCCTCACTTGGTTAAAACTATGAAACTATACTTCACCCTATTTAAGGATCATTTAATTTCATGGTTTAATTTGCAGAGTCTTGTGATTTCAATTGTGAGCTATATGGGGGCGCTACGAGTTACCTTCAAAACCGAAAAGGACTTCATAGATGAAAAGAAATTGAAATCGTGCATGCAAAATGCGTTTGAGATGATACTCAAAGCAGCAAAGGAAATTCCTGATGAAACTAAGTAGTGTGCTCTTCACCAAAGCAGAAGGTCGAAATTCTGATATTTGGATTGGGTTATTGGAACCATTTGTTATTAAGAAAAAAGGTTAAGAAAAAAATTATCATGTAATTATTTTTAAGTATTTTCTATCGCCTCAATTACTTAATTTGTTGTGTGTGCACGTTGCAAATGAGTAATGAAAGTCCACTTATCTCTTTTGTTGATTTTAGATTTGACCTCTTATATGGTGTTACTCTCAAACAGGGTAGTAAGTACATACACAGGAATAGGATACTAAAATAATAAAAAAATATTATTTATACTCATAATATATCAGATATTGTACCAACCTATATTTTATCTATTATTGAATAAGATATGGACCTTATCTAAATATAGTCTACATTTCATCAATTGGTAAATGAGTTGAGTTGGCACAATATATTTCATGTCTCAATAGTGTAAAAAATATAACGCAATAATAAATTGATAAAGAAGAATACGACAAGCCTCAACAGCTAATAAAATCAGCAAGTCCGGGCTTGGAGGAGTGGTGTGGTTATAATCTCTTAGTGAGCATTTAAATGGAGTATTTTTAAAATATAAGAAAATTTAAATATTAAGAAATTAAAATATTTTAATTAAAATTTTCTTAATTTTTTAATTTTTGTTTGGATAGATAATTGTTTTATATTTATAAAATATTTTTTGTTAAGGTAATTATATTGTCTTTATTTTAATATATTTTACTTGAAAAATATAATATATTTTTTAAAAAATAATTTTTTTATTGATAATCAAAATTTAACAAACCTAAAATCAATTATAATAGGTTCATATTTAATAAATTATCTTAAATTTCATTCACAAAATATTTTAAATTTGAATTATAAAATTTAATTGTTATATAAATAAAATAAAATGATACATAAATATAATATCATGTAATATAAAATGTATATTAAAAAATTTAAAATGCCAAAATGAATGAAAATAACATTAAATAAAAATCTTATAAAAATAAAAAATTGTAATGGAATATAATAAAACTGAGACTTACCAAAATGAGAAAATCGTATACTTGTGTGTGTAGAGATTTTGAAAATTCCATCTCGATAGATGGAAATTAAAATTCTCTATTTTAGGTAGATAAAATCTCTCTTTAAAATTCTTGAAATTTTGTAATTTTTTTTAAGTGAATATCCAACAGGATATTTTATCATAATGAATTTTAAATCCTTTCAAAAATTACATTCTCCCCTATAATTGTTTCATCCAAATGCACACTTAGTTTGTTGATATTTCTATTTGTGGCTTTCACTTTTCCACCACCCATAAGAATATAAAAAATATTATTCCAACACTCATAAGTGAGTGTTCAATTAAAACACACATTCTATTACTATTATATGTGAAAGTTGCCCCATTTTTCTCATCCATTATCATATCCTATAGTGATGAAATATGTGTCCCAATTAAATAACTACTTTTGAGTGTTAGAATAACAATACTCTAAGAATATGTATGCATAGTCTTTATTAAAGGACCAACTTTTCTCATAATACACATGCAAATATATCCAAGAATTAAAAAACTAATTTTCAACTTAATTGTAATTTATCATGATGAATGATACTTGAATAACTCAAGATCTTCACCACCTTATGGGAGAGTTTGGTAAATGTCCAGAAAATACGGAGATAATGGAGGAGAAGTATCTAGAAAAATAGACAGAGATAAAAATCTTAAAATAGTTTTGCTATAAGATAATTTTTAAGTCAATTTTTGTATCTTCAAAAAGGAGAGATTTGAAGATATGTCTCTAGTACACAAATTTATCTTTTTTTAAGAATATTTCTTTAAACATTTCATATTCTATTTTTGACACTCTCACTTTTTAATTTTTTATCAAATTATAACTTAATTTTATTCATCTTTTCATCATGTTCTAAATGTCACTATTAATCAGTTCTATTTTTCTCACCAGATCGTCTCTTTATTGTCTGCCTTTTCCTTCTCTCAAAGATAGCAAATGCAACCTAAACTTATACACTCTTTCACCAGAGATAGTGTTCATGGTACAAATAATATTATTATTATATTTTTTTTCTCCACTTCTTTCTTCACGTGTTTCTAATTTCTTTTAAGGTGTCGTTGTTCACCATTTTAAAGTTATATAAATATCTTTTCTGAGTCACTGTTTATCATGTTCAACTATGACTCAACTCAACAGCACGAAGATATTTTACATTGAAAAAAGTTATTTATTTCACATTATTATATATTCTGAAATTTTCCGTTTCTTCACTTGGTTCTATCTAACGGCAGACAACAAAGGATGTGGTTACAGGAATAGTCTTCTATGGAACTCGATTATATATGAACTCAAATTCAAAGACTGCACAATCCACGGCATTGGTATTACTCAATACGAGAAACATGAAGGTTACCAATCCATCAATGATATGCTCAACACTAAAGCCAAGGGTCCTTAGGGGAACAAAATCTCCTTCTTGCATCATGTGCCTATACCGAAATTAAACGGAAGCAGAATTTCAAACCCACTAGAATTTATCTGGGAAGCGCACAAAATAATCAAGAGAAAGAAGCAATCTTTAGCTGTTCCCCTTACCGGTACACTATTGGACTTGGAGAGCAAATTCAAAGGACAAGAGGTTTGTACATTATTAATTTGGCTAAATTAGATTTTACCATGATGGCATGATAGTTGTTATATGTTATAGACTTAATTATAGGCTAAATTAAATTAAGTTTTGTTAGTGCTTTTGTTCATATATATTAGCTTTTATCTAGTCATCATAATCTAATGTTTACTGCCTAGCTGGAATGACAAATATCTAAGCACTTCAATACGAATGATTCAATGGTTTGGTTGGTTCATGTTTTTCCAGGCAGTAGCTAAACACATTCGTGGGACAATAAAGAATTCAAGTGGGTCATTTCAAACTTAGTTGGACCAGTACAACAAATGGCTTTAGCTAATCATCCTGTGAAAGGCTTGTATTTTACAATGGCTGGCTGGTGGACCTGAGGTACTATTTTAGGGTCTATTTGGTTCTCTTTTAGTAGAATTACATTTTTAAAAATTGAGTTGAAAAAATTAACTATAGAGGAATTACTTTCAAAAGAATTAATTTGCATTTGATTTTATCATATCAAAAGTAAGTTTAAGAGAATGATTTTTGTTTGGATGGAATAAAGTAAAATTACTTTTAATTATTAATATGAGACTAATAGTAAGATTTTATTCCAAAAATACTTTTCTTAAAATGAAAAGTGTCTTCAATGATATTTCGTTGAAAAGTATTTTCAATTGCTTGAAAAGTAGTTTTAGTAGATAATGAAAAATTTACCAAATGTATTGGTCAGTATAGAACTTCATTCTCATTCTTTTTTAAACTCTTAAACGTAGTTGGTTAAAGCCATGAAACTATACTTTCACACTATTTAAGGATCATTTAATTTCATGGTTTAATTTGCAGAATCTTGTGATTTCAATTATGAGCTATATGAGAGCGCTGCGAGTTACCTTCAAAATGCGTTTGAGATGATACTCAAAGCAGCTAAGGAAATTCCTGACGAAACGAAGTATTAGTGTGCTCTTCACCAAAGCAGAAGGTCAAAATGCTGATATTTGGCTTGGGTTATTGGAACCATTTGTTATTAGGAAAAACGTTTAAGAAAAAAAATTATCATGTAATTATTTCTAAGTATTTTCCATCGCCTCAATTACTTAATTTGTTATGTGTGCGCGTTCTAAATGAGTAAATAAAAGTCCACTTGTCACTATTGTTGATTTAGATTCGAACTCTTCTTTGGTATCCAACAAGGTAATACCTATGTATGAGTCACAGACTTCCTGTAAAGGGTAGAAGTTGCTTTGTATCCTATCCAGAAAAATCAACAGAAAAAATAAATTCCTTTTAATAATCAAATCTAGCTCAATTAGTAAGAGAGTGAATGAATCTGTGATTTTTTTTTGTCTAGTTTCTTGTTCAATCTTTGCAATGCAAAAATATATAGAAAAGAATGCACAATACCAGAAGTTAATGAACAGAGAAGAGATTTTGCAAGCTAGAGTTTTGAGGAAGTAATGAATGAATTGATCAATCTGAGAGTGAAGCACATGAAAGTTGTAACTGATAACAGACTCATAACCAAATAACAAACTATAACAGACTTTTACAGCTTTGATAACTGGCTTATTAAGCACACAAGCTCTAATGTACTCTAGTACTGGTAATACCTCTATCAAATACAAACATATTCTATATACACTCACATGCATAATGTGAGCCCACTCTATGTTGGATCACCATCATGCATGTACGAATATCTAAAATGAAGTATCTTTTTTTTTTTTAATATCTAAAAACATATAAACTTGCATTTTAGTCACCCACACAAAAGTACAAATATACTACCCTTTTTGAACAGAAACAGTATCATAGAATTTAGCTATAATTCCTGATTTATCATCTGCTGTATTGAAATTTCTTCATAAGGTTTGGTTAATGGGGGCCTTCCCTTGACAAGTTTGTCAGCTACTGTTTGCATTGTTGGTCTATGCCTTGGCTGAGAATTAAGACATGCAAAGGCTAGTGTTGCTAGAAGAGCTAAACTCTTGGCAGATTGTTCATTGATGGTGGCTACTAGTCGTGGGTCTAATATATCTTTAAGAAGCATGTTTTGAAAGGATGTAGACCTTAATGAGGAAATTAAATCCCCAGGATGCCTTCCCATGATTATTTCAAGACCAACCACTCCAAAGCTGTAGACATCACATTTCTCAGTCACAACATCAGTGTAGGCTAGTTCTGTATCAAAATTGGAAAACAAGGAAAAAAAAATACATCATTTAGAGAAGAAAAATGCTATTTTTTCCTAAGTTTTAGACGTCACTTTGGACACATTAGGGGATCGATTATGTTTTTAGTGAATATGGTAAGATAATTGATAATGTATGATAAATCCTTTCACCAGATTCATGACTTACATAATTGAAATCCATAATTATTAACACAGTTTTCTTCGATTTCTTACACATTCACCAATTATATAACCGGAACCCCTATTTATCATACATGATCCAACAAATGTGAAAAAGGGTGTCCATCATCGTTATATGCCAATAATAGTGCTCCTAAGAGAATAATGGAAACTGGAACATAACACAAGCTCACCTGGTGCAAGATATCCATAAGTGCCTGCAAGTACTGTTCGATTGGAGGAACAAGAATTCTGAAGTCTTGCTATGCCGAAGTCTGAGAGACAAGCCTCCATTTCTAGATTCAAGAGAACATTCTTGGTTGTCACATCTCTGTGAATGATTGCTGGCTTGCAATCACAATGAAGGTATGATAGGCTATGTGCTAGGCCTTTCACAATGCTAGCCCTCTTGGTCCAATCCAGTTCCACAGCCTCAATATCATTGTGTAGAACACAATATAAACTTCCTCTTTCCATGTATTCCAACACCAGAAACATGCATCTGTTGTGCAAACAGAATCCATAAAGCTTTGCAATGTTTCGATGCCTTATCTTTGTTAACATTCTCACTTCATTCTTGAAAATCTTGCGAAAAGCTGGTTCATTGGCTTCTAAGTTGTGAAGTTTCTTCAAGGCTACTACTCTACCACTAGGTAGCTGTGCTTTGTAGACACTACCATAACCACCAGTTCCTATGCAATATTTGATGTCAAAATCCTCTGTTGCTTCAATTATGTCCTTATATGCAATTTTACCATCATAGTTCCACACTGAAAATATGTCCCCATTCTTTATTGCTTTTGCCACAGACTTGGAACTCCTTGCCTTCTGCCATCTGTAGAACAAATATCCAGAACATAGAAGAGCAAGAAAAGCTGTGGGAGGAAGAAAAATCTTCATAGGGATCTCAAGACTGTTATTTATGCTTGGAGGAAAGGAGGAACAGGTAGGGAAGCGAGTGATGTCGCCACATAAGTACTTGTTGCCAATGAATGCATCAGATGGATAATAATGTTGGAGAACAACTGGAATCTCACCCTTCAGAGAATTATAGGACAAGTCAATCTTGAGCAACAATTCTAAGGAACTAGGAATGGTTCCAGTGAGTTGATTATAACTGAGATCCAAGACCCTTGTGAATTTCACATTACCAAGTTGATATGGTATTTCTCCCTTGATTAAGTTATGACTCAAGTCAATTGAAGTAAGATTAGCAAGATCACCAATATGAGAGGGAACGCTTCCTGTTATGTAGTTGTAGCCCAAGTTCAACACCTGCAGGTTGGAACAAGATGAAAGAGTGGTTGGGATTTCTCCAGTCAACATGTTTCTAGACAGGTCTAGGACCAAGAGTTTGGACAGTTTTCCAACTGGAAGTATTTCACCAGTGAGGTTGTTAGTATTAAGATCAAGATGTTGAAGGTTGTTCAAATTTCCAATTCCTGAAGGTATGGAACCACTAAACTTGTTCATACTGAGGGACAGAAATTTCAAATTGTTCAATAGACCAATCTCCACAGGTATAGGACCTATAAGAATGTTATTACTTAGATCTAACTGCATCATATTCTTCAGCTTTCCAATCTCTGCAGGTATAGACCCACTAATCAGATTGGTATCAAGAAATAGAGAGGTCAACTTAGTCAACTGCCCCACATAAGGTGGAATTGAGCCATTAAGCTCATTCCTAGCCAAGTTAAGGGTCAGAAGATTCCTTAGATTCCAAATGTTTGATGGTATCTGCCCCTGAATATGATTAGTTGATAGGTCCAAATAACTAAGTTTGGAAAGAGTACCTAGTTCATATGGGATAGTTCCTTTGAGTCCATGTGCTGCGAGGTTGAGGTGGACAAGGTTTGGAAAGGAAGAGAAGTTGAATTTCATGAACTTGTCCCCCAATTGGAATTGAGCAGGCAAAGAAATGTTTGTAATGCTTCCAGCATTGTTGCATGTAATGCCTGGCCACTGGCAACGACTTGGAACATCATTGGTGTAGCCATTCCACCACTCACTTTCAATCAGTGCTTGTGCTTCTAAGTCTAGTGGTGATGGTTCAAATGCTGCAACTGACATAATTTCATTGCAGAAACTAGACCAAGAGATAACTAGTATAGTGCACAAAGCTCCTACAAACATATAATTTGGAATTGGCCAAGCCCAAGCCATGACAAAACATATGATGAAAGAATCTTTTGTTTTATTTGACATAGAAGGTTGATAGATCCTTAACTTCGTCTTTAACATAAAAGGTTGTTGATTTTACAAAAATTAGAAGCCAGAAATTGCGGGTCAACATCAAGTTTAATTTTTGACACATTGAGCACACACACACACACGTTAAAGGTTGATAAAAGATGAAAAATGCTACATGGTCAGAAATAATGGTATGAATTTCTTGAAAAAACAAACAACAATAGTGATTAAAAGGAGTAAAGTAGTATAAACTCATGAGTTTAATTTCTATGCATTAACAGTGTAAAATTTTTTACACTTCATCCAATTAAATTTTCTCATTTTGCACTTTTTAAATAGTGGGTGCGAAACTTAACGATTTTTAATAATGTAACAGGACATAATTGATCAGGACATAGAAATTAAACTCTAAATTCATATGCCTAAAAGAAGTAAGTATAAGTCATGTCTCTCTAAGATTCAATAAATATACCACATTATTATGACAAGCATACTCTAACAAAAATTCTAACTCTCTTAACATTTTTTCATTAAAGAGTAGCGTGTTAATTAACCACAACATTATCTATTTAAAAAGATACACTAACGCATCATTCAAGTCCTGCTCCGTTGGACATTGACTAAACTACCTTGACCATTCCACGCGGTGTCTTTCCAATAATGCACGGAGTAAATTTGACTAATTCTAAATGCTAACTTAATGCTTGAACCTGAATTGTCAAGATAGGAAGCAAACCTTACGAACTACTACTAGCACAACCCTCTTGAACTCTAAAAGATTAATTTTTCATATGTCTTCCGAAAGTTTGACAAATTGGAAAAACTTCCATGAGGCTTGGTAGTCTTGCCACATGGAAAATCCGCCTATAGCTGAGAAATGAGCAAACATCACATATTAAAATACATTTACAGAAGTTTAAGTCCATGCACTTTTCTTGCATGTCTTAGAGCTCCCTTAAGGGAGAGTCATGTAATTATTTAATTAAAGCAATCAAGGACAACTGCTAAAACAATCAAATGGAAATCGTCTTAATTGATTTGTTCAGTGATTAAAAGTGAAGCTTCAATGAAAATTTAAGGGGTTAATCAAATTTCTGCAATACATAAAGGAAATGTTCTGATAGTGAACAGGTTGAAAAGTTCTGAAGCGCCATCAATTATGACAAAAAGCATTATTCATTTAATGAACCCAAGTACGGGTGAAATGCAGAATTGTGTTACACTGATTTACCCTGTTACATCAAAAGTGAAGCAATCAAAGCTCACTCTTCACATTCTTAGGTCTCTTTAAAGTCAATAGGGAACTTTGGTGGAAAACTTAAAATGCATATAATGCTTGTAAGGCTTTTCTGGGGTCACAATTGTTGAAGGGAAATTAGGGTGATTCACTGAATCAGGAAAGGCTTGACTCTCCAAACATAATCCTGCATGAGATTGGTACACATATCCACCTTTACCCTTAACATCCTTAATGTAGTTACCAGTATAAAACTGTAAACCGGGAGCATTTGTGTAGAGCTTCAACACTCTCCCAGACTTCTTATCTTGGACTACTGCTGCTAGCTTGATCTTCTTGCCTTTCTCACCATCAAGCACATAGTTTATGTCATAGCCTTTGGTTGCAGCTAGCTGGTTGATCCTGCTTCCGACAGTGTGTGGCTTGAGGAAATCATAGGCAGTTCCTTTCACAGAAGCAAATTTTCCTGTGGGGATGAGTTTGCTGTCAACAGGTGTGATTTTTGAACCAAAGATTTGTACCACCTCATTCAGAATATTGCCACTGTTTTGGCCTCCTAGGTTCCAATAAGCATGGTTAGCCAGATTCACTGGAGTAGGCTTGTTTAGTGATTTTGCTTTCATGACTATGGACAAATGATTTTTCCCAGTTAGAATGTAGCTCACAGTTACTAGGAGATCACCAGGGAATCCTGAAACACAGGTGGAGGATAAAATCACATATATAATATATCAATTATCAAAGTTCAACGACATAGAAGCAATGAAGGAGCAAAGGTTCACTTTGATCTTGAAATTGTATGTGTATTTTATTTTAGTCACTGAAATAAAGAAAGTATCAATTTAATTTTTGAAATTGTAAAAGGTAATTCAAATTAGTCTCCATGAATATTAGCATACAGTCTAACTTGAATCTATTTTACAATTTCAGAGATTAAAGTAATGTGAGCATACAATTTTAAGGACCAAAATAAACATTTACTCAGCAATAAAGATAATGGCATTATTGTTTACCTTCTTCACCATCAAAACTGTGGTAACTGAAGGTAATACTGGGATTGTGGCCTGCTCTCTGATACCTTTCCACTTTCCAAAGAACATCACTAAATCCTCTTGATCCACCTATTGGGGCAAGCATAGGAGAATGAGTACATTCTATATGTTATGAGATGTGGTACTAATTAATGGACTAAACAATCTTGGTATAAATTCTGTGTAGTGTTTAGTTGTGGTTAACATACCATGAAGTGTATTGTTTCCTTCATTAGCAACCAATTTGTAATGGATTCCGTTTAGAGTAAACTGAGCTCCACCAATTCTGTTAGCAACCCGGCCAACAGTAGCTCCAAAGTAAGTTGTATCATTCTGCAAATTGGTTGGGATTGCAACCAGTGAGTTTGAGGAGTAGAATGCTATACATCCCCAAAAATATACATAATCTTTTATAGAAACGATAGTAATTGTTAGATGAGCTAAAATGGTATAACTCGTTAATTCATCTAAATACTAACAATTATGATATATCATTTTAGATATAAGATTTTGATAAAATTTCTGATTATTTAGCCTTTTCTCTTAAGGAAATATGCCTTATCATGGATTTTGCACCAAATAATACTATAATCTTATTTGAAAAAACAATATTATAAATTATGCAAAACATATAATAATCATTATTGCATCCAATTATTTTACGAAGAACATAATTGCTACCCGTTATTCCCGGGATCGCAGAAGCCCCTTTTCTTTTCGATATTACTTCCCCTGTTCTAACCCACACTAGCCTAAAGAATAAATATTATACATATCCTAGCACACCTGGACCGAATATATCTGTACTGAATTAGTCTTCATCAATTATATCAAGGAAACAGGCATTGAAAATTCTCAAATTGCAAAGGGTGCCATTTATTCAAAGTTAAATTTAAATGTGGACCCGTTTTCTGTGGATTGAGATAAAACGCCAAAGCTATCCTTATCACATTCATGAAGAAAATGAATATATATATATATACATAAATTGACATTGCGATATCATTTAAAAACAAAACCATTGAAAGATAAAACAAAACCAAACTGATCATTTAAAAACATTGTGATATCAAGTTGACATCTCCATATTATACTTTTCATCAAATTCTTAAATTCATTTAAAAAGTATTCTTTAAATTGACATCAAATTAATTTAATAAGGATAAAATTGATGGCAATATTGATATTGTAAAAAAATTAATGTTGTTTCTTTTAATATAAGATTGAAGATTAAAATTAATGTTTACTCCAAATAATAATAATATAACAGCAAAATACTGGCTGGATAGGACGCAATCGCTGACTATGAGTCAGCTTGTCTAAAGGATAATGTCAGTAAGTGGCAAACTATAATACGAGTCTAAGTTAACGGCATTTGTATTAAAACCTCAAATCTTATTGCTATCACATGTTTGAGTCAACCCAATTTGTTGAACAGTGAGGAGATCTCCTTATCTCTTTAACCTTTATGCACAAAGCAGAAGGTAGGAAAATCTGGAAACTACAAACAGCAAACATATTCAAGAAAAATGTTTTGGAAAGAAGTACAAAGTAGACTCACAGTGTAATCCTTAATTGAATCATATCCAAGAACAACATCACCCAACTTTCCTGAAAACAAATCACAGAGAAAGAAACAAAACTTTCGAAAATTATGGTGTACATAAAGATGCAACATTGGAAGCATTAAATATATAGTACCTTTCTTATCAGGGAGGACAAGGGACAGAATTGATGCACCCCAGTTGGTGACCTTCAAAGAAAGGTCACCTTTCTTGAGCTCAAATATTCCAATCTTTTCATTCTTGGCAGAGCCATTGGCGAGACCTGAAGCAGCTAATAAGACCAGACATAGCTGTAGCACAAAGATCTTGGTCATCATGTTCTTGCACAAGAATTTGATATCAAATAACAAGTTGAAGTTGTACTGGTTGATATGTCTTGAAGCTGGCTAGTGAGTTATATAGAAAGGGGTAGCAAGAGATTCATTAAAGGGGTACCTGAGATTAGACAGTGGAAGTGTGTATACTGAACACTGCTGTTTGTGGCTTAAAGCCACTGTATATATGATAGTGTGACTAGGCTTAGCTGGGCCGAACGGGCCCGACACCCTATGTGGCACTTCATATTTCATTATTGACCTCATGACATGTTGTCCCCACCACTCCCCAACTTACAAAGCCAATGAATTTACATTTTTTGTCAAAAAAAAAGGGATCCTAGGAATTAGGAAAGCTCTTGGATCCTTAATAGGGGTGAGAGAGAGACAAAAAATAAGAAAAGAGAAATTAAAAGATAAAGTATTTGTGAAAAATTGAATTACATGTTTTTTGGTAGTGAGCTAAAGAATTACATTGTTTTTATTTATATACCTTCATCTCTTATCAAAATGTTTTTTTTTTCTTGATTAAAACTGTTCATGTAATTTCATATTAAGTAGCAATTAAGTATTTTTTTTTCTAGAACAAGTAACAATGCGAAATACACGAGAGTGTGGCTAAATACACTATTCATAATTATGTAACATGAGCTCAAATTGAAAGTTGAATTTCCTTTGATTGACAATGGAAAATAATGTTATACTTTCAGCCATTAAAAATTTAAGAAGAACAAATTATGGTGAATAGTTTTTTTTTGTTTTGGATAATAAATCATGGTGAATATTTATTATAATGAATAATTACCTAGTATGATTTGACACCTTTTAAATTTATATTGGTTGAAGTTTACACTACTAATTATAAAAATTAAACTCTTACATTTTTTAGCCACCTTTGCATAAATTTGTTAACGCTTATGAATGTAGTTAAAAGCAAGGTGCATAGTGTATTTTGATGGCTGAAGTGCATGTTAGACATACCCTTATTTCATATTGTGCAAGATAAATGGACTCAATTTAAATTGCCTCAATATGGTACGTCGACATGTGTATTGTCTATCACATTCAATTTTCTTGTACATTAACTAAAAGATCATTTTCTTAGAGTTTACTCAAGATTGCCTCAAACTTTTCAATTATTACTCCGCGTCTTTATTTTATTTTATTTTGGTATGGATTCCGTGTCTTTATTTTACTAAAATTAAATTCAATCGTTTTTTGGGTCAAAATTTTTTCAATATAAATGCCGCATTTCTCACCCTATTTGATGAATGGGCCTTAATCACTGGTTTGTGGGGATATTAAATTAGTATAGTTTACGAATTGGGTTTCCATTCCTGAAATAGTAATTGTAGATTTTGTATCCAAAAAATCAAAACTTGTATGTAGGTTTAAGGAGGAATGAATGGGCTAAAACTTGATTCCAACATTGGGTAATGGAAGTATATTTAAAGTCGATTACTCCCCATTGAGGTCAATACCTTCAGTGAAGTCTAATGTGCGCGTATGATGTGACACGTGCTATACATTGGGATGCTTTTCATTTTAGAATGTGGTAAAAGTGAAATTAAAGTGTGGCTAAATAATAACACAATCTCTCCTTCCTCACAATCTCTCCCCCTCCCACCTCCACCTCCACCACCCCCTTCCCTAGTCCTCCCCTCACTTCCAATGAAAAAAACCCAAACATTATGAACGCTTCAAAGCAAAACAACAACCAAAAAAAAAAAGCAAACAAATATATGAAAGATAACAATGCTTACTTGCATACCTATGGCTAAGGTTTTCTCGTCATTGGCTTTGATGAATTTGTGCATGATGCTCTCGAAAGGAGGGGAGTTAAGGTGTTAGGTTCGAAGCGACGCTTTGTTAAACTGTATTATTATCGTTCTGTTCATCCTGAAATGGTTATCTTAAATGTTTGAATTGTATGTAATGTCCAGTATCTTTTATTTTTCATTTCATATTTATTTGATTTTTTAAAATTTTAATTTATTTTAATATTTATGTTGTAAAATTTTTAAATTTTAAATGTCCTTATTTTTAATACTTAATTTTTTTTAATTTCTAATTTGTAATTTGTAAAAAAGTTGGTTTGTCCCAATTGTATGTGGTGTAAAATGCTTGTTTATTTAATTTGTTGTATAAATATTTTTTAATTAATCAATTTATATTTTTTATTATGAATTCGGTTTGTACAATTCCTTGTTGGCAACAATATTTTTTCAATCCAGTTTGTCCAAATTTCATGTATTGTACAGTATTTTTTATATTTCATTTCATATTTATTTGATTTTTTTAAAATTTTAATTGATTTTAATATATATGCTGTAAAATTTTTAAATTTTAAATGTCATTATTTTTAATATTTAATATTTTGATTTTTTTAATCTCTAATTTGTAAATTTTAAAAAATTTGGTTGGTTCGAATTGTATCTAATGTAAAATGCTTTTTGATTTTATTTGTTATTTAAATATTATTTATTTAATTATTTTATATTATTTTTTTATAGTGAATTTGGTAATAAAATTCCTTATTAATTAGTGTTTTTTTTTATTTTATATTTATTTTATTTTATTAAATTTTAATTGATTTTAATATTTATGTTATAAAATTTTTTTATTTTAAATGCCCTTATTTTAATACTTAATTTTTTTAATTTTTAATTTCTAATCTATAATTTGTAAAAAATTTGGTTTGTCCAGAATTGTATTTAGTGTAAAATGTTTTTTTATTTTATTTGTTGTATAAATATTTTTTAATTAATTTATTTATATTTTTTTTAATTATGAATTCGATTTTGAAGCGTTTATAACGTTCGTTTTTTCATTGGGAGGACAGAGGAGAGGGTGGTGGCAGAGATGGGGGAGTGGGGAAGGAGACTCTGAGGAGAGAAGGAATTGTGTTGTCATTTAGCTACACTTTAATTTCACTTTTACCACATTCTAGAAATGTGGTTAAAATAATCCCCAATGTTTAACACATGCCACATCCATACGTGCCCACGTAGACAACTCCAGCTAAAAGGCATTGACCGCCCAATAGGGGAGTAGGCACCTTACATCATATACTAATATGATACTAACTAAATGTCAAAGTACATGTGTATTGTAAGAAAAAAGTATTATATATGAGTTTAATTTGGATATGAGTGTCATTCAATTAAATAATCTCATTCCTATATATCACTTTAAATTTTGTTCTACAAATTCTCCATCTTTTCTTCTTTATCTTCTAAAATCGACCTCCCACAAACAAACTAATAAAACACCTCACACCCATAAATTAAATGTGAACCGAGAAGACAAAAGTTGTTGAACACTATATAAGACTTTGTGAAAGTACTTCTAGAAAATGTGGTATATATAAAATAATAAGTCAACAGGATTTTTCTATGTCTTATATGCTTGTATATCTTAGAAAACCTGTAAATTATTCGATCTGTGTTATTAGATGATAAGTTACGTGTGAATCAATCATACATTTATAATAAGGAACAAAATCCTTAATACATCATGTAGGTATTTATATATTATCCATTGATATAAGGGTAAATTATATTTATTTGTTCTGAAATTTAGTAAAATTTATCTCGACTTTTTTTTCTAGTTGTCCTATGACACTAACTTACTCTAAATGTAATTTATTGTGCAATAAAATGGATGACAATGTAATAGTTTTAAAAACTTAGAAAATGCTAATATAATGATTTTACTAATTCAAGGATCACTTATGAGCATATTTCATAAATAGAAAGGATGCCAAGTGAATTTCACCCTACCTTTCGTAAGGTGTAATTTGTCATAAATATTATTGTATTTAAAAAAAAAACTGACTCCAAGATTGTAGGAGCCTTTATGAAGAGAAATTCTTAGATGAAAAAGGCTTACAACTAAATTTTTGAACTTTTATAGTATGATATTTTAATGTGATTTACATATAACTTATACATATCAAAAGTTGGTTTATATGCTTAAGATATAAGTACACTGCTTATCTAAGATGGTTCATCATAACTATATATTTAATTTATAAATAATATATGGTACTCTTTCGTAATAAAACAACTTGCGCTAATTATGTAACGTGAATTATAATTTGTATATGTTAATCAAAGCAAAATTATTAATGGGTCTAATTAAGAAGACACTAACCCTTTATAATAAGTTCCAGACATGGTCAAAATGCCGGTGATATGGCTGTCCAAGCTGGTCTGCCAAACTAACTCTCCTGTTGATCTGTTCATAGCAATGGCTACTGCAGGGCCATATATTCCAACAATGAGCAATTCACCTGCTATGGTTGGTGTTGCCCTAGACACTGTCCAGTTAACACCAGAAATAAAGCCTGTTGGTGTTAGGCCTGTTAGATTCTGCAGGTTCTGCTTCCACACAAGGGATCCATCACTTGCTTTCACTGCAAAAATCTCCCCATTCCATGATGGGAAGTAGAGGGTGCCATCAAAGATTGCTGGGGTTGCAGTTATGTCTTTGCCTGCTTAGAACGTCCACTTCAAAGTTAGTTTGGAAACAGTTTCAAGGCTAATCTTGTACTCTTTATCGGCATATCTTCTGTTGCATATGTCTCCATCATGGTTTATCCAATTTTGTGTCCCATTTGTGTTGTTGAGTTTGTACTCCTCTATGGAATGCCTGTACTGAAGCCACTCAACATGTAAACTCAGATCAGTGCCTTGGTAGCTTGCCAGAGTAGCAAAATATTTCGAGCAGTGTTATTTAGACATTCAAAATAGGGTGTTATTGACACCCATATGCATCTAATTTAGAGTAGAAAACAAAAGTTCTTATGATTCAAGTGGGACTACACAAAATTCAAAGGAGATAGATTATGTGTCGACATGGACTCAGAAGACAAAAAGAGTTGAAAAAATATTATTAAAAAAGTTTTGTTTTTTGTACTCATTGTACATTAAATTCTATGTCGACTCTTCTTATTCACAATTAGAGTGTAAGTGCCATATTCAAATAAGGTCTATACTTCATCAAATGGTGGATAAAACATGAGTCGGCAAGGTGTCCTATATACTATGAGTATAAATAACATTCTTTTCACAAAAATATTATTTCCACATATGTTATAAACACCTTTTTTTAATATTTGATTATCAATTTCTAAACAATTAGATATTTTAATTACGTCTTTTAGTGAATATATGATAAGTAATGGTGAATGAGATTGTTTTTTCAAATTCACTTTTCTAAAAGGATCATTCCAGGGATGTCAATGGGTATCCATAGAGGCGGAGACATGCTTCTTGCTTCCCTTCTCTGTTTATAATTTTTTCCTCATCCCCATTTCCATCACGTGTCCCCATTTCCATCCCCCACGGGGATTTGAATTCCCATGAATATCCATGGATTCATTAAAAACAATAAAAAGAACTTAAGCAAATACTCTAAAACTGCAATAAAAATACATAAATATCTATAATGATAACAAATATTACTAATGAAAAATAATCTAATCAAAAAAGAAAATACACATATGGTGCAAATTCAATAAAAGACAATATATAAATGAAGGTAAACTATGGTATTATATATATATATATATATATATAAATGAAAATTTGCAGGTCTCCATATGATGAGGGTGGAGACCTCACCCTCACCCCATAAATGAGACTTTGTTCCCATCTCCATGGGAACCAAATTTGTCTCCATCCCCATCTCCATTGTGGGTAATCCTTACAAATATTCACTTAATCGGGTTTTTTGTGTCATCCCTAATCATTATGTACATTAATTACTATGTACAACTAATAATACTCATATAAGATTCAAGAACTCATGATAATCAATAAGTCTCATAATTCCTATATAAAAATATAAGGGTGCACTTGTTTCAATAGTAATTATAAAATTTAAATTATATATATATATATATGTAACTGAAAATATTGAAAATTGATTTATTTTTAGAAGTTATTTTCCTTTAGCTTCTATAAATCTAAAAATAATTTTTTTTAGATTGTTGTTATTTCTATAAACTATTCAAATATACGAAAAATAATTTTTTACCTCCAAAAAACTTCATACAAACATCGCTACATAAATTCCTTGAACGGCAACGTGATTTAAGTTATAGAGTAGCGGCTTACAGTAAAAGCTTCGGATGATGAAGTTGCTAGTAGGCATACAAACACAGAAATCACAAGACAGGCCTTTTGCTGGGGTGATGGTGCCATGTTGTTGGCAATAAGTTGAATTTTCTCATGCACTTCAGATGCAACCGCGTGTAAGCATTCAAGAATTTCCACGTTTGCACATATATCGCTATATATGGCCTAGCTAGCTTTATATATAGAAAGTACAATAATGTGTGATAAGCTAAAATGGAATACTATATTTTCTATTTTGACTTGATCTCCACAAAACAAAGATATCCTTCTCTATCAAATAAAGGGAATGACATAAGTGATGATCAACTCGCTCAGTTGAATACAATGAGGATTTTAAAGTTGCATTCGCTTTCTCCCTAAGAGACAAACATGCATGACATGTATATAGAGTGCTGACTCTAAATAATAGTTAAAAAAGGCGGTGCTCATGAACTTAAAGCAAGAAGCCTGAAATTGATGTATGGTAAGAAAATTGCTAATTAATTTCTACGACTATGATGTATATTAAGTTCAAGTTCTATATTTCCAAAAAGAAATTGACGTTTAAACATCTTTATTATTACATTTTGAAGTGTCCGCGACAAAGATCGTTTCGCGGCCAATCCGGTTTTGTCACGATGCAGCAAGCATCTCCTAGCCCTACGTCAGCTGGCACTTTCCGCAAATTTACTTTTGAAGCTTTCGCTTCTCTTTCGAATGATAAAAGTAGGTTTGGACTCCCTGTTCTGTCCTGGGTCTAGCTCTTTATGTGCCGGTTCTTTGTTTTGCTGGATTGTCTATTTTTATGGTGTTTTGGAAATTAGACCAAAGGTCTAGTTTTTGTCCTGGATTTTCGGTTTTGTACGGTGTCCTCTTTAACCCTAGACATGGATGTCAGACATATAATACTAGCTTCCTCAAGTTTTTGCTTGGGTTAAGCTCCTGGTCTAGCCCTTTTGTATATTGTCCTATCTTACGATATGGGTTCAAGAATGTTGTCAGTTTTTTGGTTATGCTATATCTGTCATAGCCTGTGTTTTAAATTGCGGTCGCGGTCAAAGATGCCGTTGCGAAAAATGCTACCATTGCAACGCGCATTGCGGCTAATGAGGCATGAAATTTTTGCATTCTCCAAATTGAAAAAGAGCCCATTGCGGATTGTTGTGACCTTGATAAAGTCCAATACAATCCATTGTGGCCTTAATGCGGTCCTAATATGGTTATGTTGCGGTCAATTTATGTAAAAATACATCACATTGCAATTATGGTTAGATACGTTGTGTTAACTTAAGCCGCAATATAGGCCACATCACGTGATGCGTCTGCAATTTAGAACTTTGGTTGTCCCTATTGGCATCAAAGTGACCCGTCTTGGTGAGAACGTAGGGGTGACCAAAATCGTTTGTGGGAGAGGTGGTTCCAAGTGCCTCTTTGGTTTGTTTGTACCCATCTTGGTGAGGAACTTGTGTGGGTGAATGCACCACCTTTGTGCAAGCCATTATGGGTCTTATGCATATGGTGCGTGCTCCTAATTAAGGTTGGTTTTGCATGTGGTTTTGTTCTTTATATTTTTTGAGTGTGGTGTCTTGATGTTTTATTTCATCTTCTTTGTGATGTTTTCGTCTGTTTTGTTTCCCATATCAATGTGTTGGTTTTAATACTTGATGTATTTTGCTTCTATTTAGGGGGTCAACCAATTTCTATTTATCAAAATAAAAAATCTTTATTATTAAATATTTTATTCTTTTATTTATTATTTAATTAAATAAAAAAATAAAATCTTATTGGTTAATAGTTAATCAGACCTTATCCTAAAATCTTATTGGGCTTGATTAAATTATCTATTTTAATATACAAGAGAGGTTTGATAGATAAATTTATCTAATACATTTCTCGTATCAAACAATAAATAAAGTCGTTATGTATATTATACTAAGTTATCATATTATGCCTTATGCCTGATACAATGTGTGAAACTAGGCCCAAAGCTATAGACTGAGCCAAGAAAGAATAGCAGGCAACAAAAACAATACAATTGAAGGTGCATAACAGAACAATAGATAAAACCATGAAGGGCAAGCATAATTAGCGGCATGGTTTCAAACGAGCAATAGCTTGCAATTGGCCATGGTTGGTGACTATCTCCAGAGGGTCCAAGGCCTGCTTACCAAAACTAACACTAAAAGACATTTTTGGGCCGTTTGGCAAGCACTTTTAAAAACGAGTTTTCGTTTTTTAAAAATAAAAAACAAGAAAAAAAACGTTTGTCAGCATGTTTCTCAAGGTTGAGTTTTTAAAACAAAAACTAAAAGTGAGTTTTAAGAACAAAAAAAAAAACATTTTAAAGGTGTTTTGTTTTTGTTTCAAAACAAGAACATTCTTCCTTTCTCTCTCACAAAACATCATCAGAAGCCACGCGTCGCAAAGCCACCACCTTCGCCCTCTGTCCCGCATTGCGAAGCTAGTGCTTCCAACCGGGTCCTCTCCGAGTCACGTCCCATGCCTTGTCCCCATTGCCTCGCCCTATCCTGCCGTCGCGAACCCACCACCCTCGCGCCTCTATCCCACTTCGTGAAGCCAGCAACAATATAGCACCGCCAAACTTGGTCGCGAACCGTCATGCGTCCAACGGGTACCTAGACTGAGCCAAGTCCTGGAGAGCCCAGCACGCCACCGTCTCCTGTCGTCAGCTTTCTTCACTTTCCTTTTTTTTTTTTTTGGTTGGGCTCACTTTCCTCTTTCCCTTTTGATGTTGTATTGCTTTAAACAAACATATTTTTGTTTTTTAGTTTTTCAAAACTAATTTTAAATTTATTCTTCAAAACGTTTTGGAAAACAAAAACATAAAAACACTTTAGCACAGACCCTTTATTTCCATGGTGCTTACCTTAGAGTGAATCGATCCGATTTAAATCAGATAATTTCTTTTTTTTAATGATTATTTGATTGGAGCTGCATGCAAACTATATGGTTGTGTCTTAGTACTTAGTAGTGCAGTGTTAATGACTAATCTATCCACCGAAAGATAATTTCTGAAACATTGTTGACGATTCAGCGATAAATTCATCCATGTACGAGGATCCACCGCTTGCATTAAGAATTGAGGCAATTCAAGAACACCATGCCTAGTTGCAAATAACAAAGGTAATTGCTCTGGTATAACCTTGAGGCCGGCACATCTATTCTGTTTCTTTATTGCTGAATTGCCGGACTTTTTTTTGGTTCACCAAGGGATAATGATTGACATATATATCACGAGAATAATAATATTGTCATTAATCATGTCTTACAGAAGTTCAAGTTTGATTGATATAGATGATTTTTATATTTAATTTAACACATCCCCTCATGTAAACACATTTTTTTAGACTTAATTCATGAACACAATTTATTATAATATGATCAAATGTAAATGAAAGTCAACGGACGTGGACATTTGACCTGCCAGTGGCCTTGAGATCAGCACATGAGTCGACTGAACGGATCACCATTTATACAAAAGTCATGGTTTAAAGCTGTGATACTTAGAGAAGCTAGGAAAGTTTATTGATTTGTTTAATTTAAATTATTAATATTCAAAATCTATTGTACCCAAAGGAATTGACTAATTTAAGTGAGTTCCCAATCTTTTCATTCTTGGCTGAGCCATTGGCGAGACCTGAAGCAGCTAAGAAGACCAGACATAGCTGTAGCACAAAGATCTTGGTCATCATGTTCTTGCACAAGAATTTGATATCAAATAATAAGGGTGTTAATAAGAAGTTGTAGTTGTACTGGTTGATATGTCTTGAAGCTGGCTAGTGAGTTATATAGAAAGGGGTAGCAAGAGACTCTGGTGATGCATTAAAGGGGTAACTGGGACTAGACAGTGGAAGTGTGTGTATACTGAACACTGCAGTTTGGGGCTTAAAGCCACTGTATATATGATAGTGTGACTAGGCTTAGCTGGGCCAAACGGGCCCGACACCCTATGTGGCACTTCATATTTCATTATTGACCTCATGACATGTTGTCCCCCACCACTCCCCAACTCACAAAATCAATGAATTAAATTTTTTTTTCAAACCAAGCTGAGTGGGCGTAGTGGTTCAGCACTTTGTCCCTTAAGCAAGTGGTTAGGGTTCGATTCCCAGCTCTTGTGAATGGAAAGCACTCCTTGGCCAGTCTCCTACCGCTTTGTGCGCTGACTGATGGACGGAGGATTAGTCTAACGGCTCAGCTGTGAGAGATATTGGGAAACCAAAAAAAAAAAAATTTTTTTTCAAAAAAAAAAAAGGGATCCTAGGAATTGGGAAAGCTCTTGGATCCTTAATAGGGGTGAGAGAGAGACAAAAAAATAAGAGAAGAGAAATTAAAAGATAAAGTATTTGTGAAAAATTGAATTACATTTTTGTTTTGGTAGTGAGCCAAAGAATTACATTGTTTTTATTTATATACCTTCATCTCTTATCAAAATGTTTTTTTTTCTTGATTAAAACTGTTCATGTAATTTCATATTAAGTATCAATTAAGTTTTTTTTTTAGAAAAAGTAACAATGCGAAATACACGAGTGTGGCCAAATACACTATTCATAATTATGTAACATGAGGTCAAATTGAAAGTTGAATTTCTTTGAATTGACAATGGAAAATAATTTTATAATTTCAGCCATTAAAAATTTAACAAGAGGACAAATTATGGTGAATAGTTTTTTTTTTTTTTGGATTTTGGATAACAAATCATGGTGAATAGTTATTATAGTAAATAATTACCTAGTATGATTTGACACCTTTTAAATTTATACCGGTTGAAGTTTACACTACTAGATTATAAAAATTAAACTCTTACATTTTTTAGCCACCTTTGCATAATGTGTTAACGCTTTTGAATGTAGTTAAAAGCAAGGTACATGGTGTATTTTGATGGCTGAAGTGCGTGTTAGACATACCCTTATTTCATGTGGTCACTCAATTTAAATTGGCTCAATATGGTACGTCGACATGTGTATTGTCTATTACATTCAATTTTCTTGTACATTAACTAAAAGATCATTTTCTTAGAGTTTACTCAAGATTGCCTCAAACTTTCAATTATTACTCCGCTTTTTTATTCTATTTTATTTTTGGTATGGATTCCGTGTCTTTATTTTACTAAATTAAATTAAATTCAATCGTTTTTGGGTCATTTTTCAATGTAAATGCCGCATTTCTCACCCTATTTGATGAATGGGCCTTAATCATTGGTTTTTTCATACGTTTGGTCAATATCACTGGTTCGTCGTCCTTTTTTTATTTTTTGGTATGCTCGTCGGGGTCTTTAATTAGTATAGTTTACGAATTGGGTTTCCATTCCTGAACTAGTACGTGTAGATTTTGTATCCAAAATATTAAAACTTGTGGATGCAGGTTTAAGGAGGGATGAATGGGCTAAAACTTGATTCCAACATTGGGTAATGGAAGTATATTTAAAATGTCATTACAGAGGTAAGATACGTGACCAACATGGCCCATTGTTTAAGACATGCATTCAAATCTATGGATACAAGCACAATATTTTGATCTAAAACAAAAAAAGGATTTAGTCTAGATGATTTGTGCTTAACGATTAAATGACCGGTCCAAAGGATTCCGAGAATGTTGGCCCAACTTCTAGCTAGTGGCCAACGTTGAGTCCATCTCACTCATAAATACATATCATCAGTCAAATTCTTCCATATTTCTAGAGTACATAATAATGGATATATTTCACATCTAATAATAGAGTGTAACATTCTAGATATGTCCTGCTTATAGCTCTTTTTTAAAAAATTAAAATGTTACTCTATTATTGAGTAGAGCACATCCAATTGATCCTATGAGATTATATGAGAATTTCTCTAAAACACATTATGAGGTGTTTCTTTATTTACATCATAATAAACCGGTTTAGTTTTTGTTTAGACGACGCAAAAGGCATAAAGCGAGGTTCAGGAAGTGAAGTTTCCATTTCCAATATGCACTCCATTACCTACGGCATACCCATTTCCAAGATATATGCACCCATCACTAATGGACATTCCACCATACAAAGTGGCACCAGTCTCATAGGACCAAAGAATTTCACCTGTCATTGCGTTCATTGCATAAATAGGTCCCGTTATATTTGTGGATCCTGCAAAGACGATGCCATTAGCCACACTAACGGGGCCATTAGCGTTGGCATTGCTAGGGTTCCCTGTTGACCACAAGATTGTACCATTGCTAGCATCCATTGCAACCCAACCCCATAGGTTGTAGTCTTGTTGGATGGTTTAAAAGTGAAGTTTTTGTGATCAGAGTTTGCAATGTTGGTGTAAACCCTTTCTGTGTCTGCCCCCAAAGTCCACCTCCTAAGCCCACCAGGCCCTACTTGCTGCACAACAATATACAATTATACATACAAAAGAAGGTTTTCACTAGTGAGTTTTACTATATTAAAACAATACTTAATAAGAAAAGGCATTAAATGAAAGACAATTAACTAATGTTTTTAGTCCTGAGAATTTGAAAATTCCTTATTGATTCTTCATAATTCAAGAAATGGGCAAATTATATTGATCCTTCTATAAAGATTTAAATAATTGCAAAACACCATATAAATATGTACGATTAGACCAATTAGTCTATTTTTTGAATTATGAGGATCAATAAGGGACTTTTAAGTTCTAACTTAGTGACTAATTTATCCACAATATAGTTACAAGAGATTTAAAATGGGTATTTAGTCTAAAAATTGTTCCGTAGACCAAACAAGTTTGCCGTTGTCTCGATTCAAAGTCCAAGCAAAACCACTCTTCTCACGGTAACAACAACATCTTGCTTTCCTCCATTTACATCAATAGTGAGCATCATTGGTGCCTCTCCAAAATCAGCATCAGGGTTAGGACCAGAGGACAATTGGGTATTGACAAGTTGTTGCATGCGAAGGACCACACATCATACCCTCCCAATTTGTTGTGCCACTTGATCTCACCACTGTCCAAGTCAATGGCCAGGATGGACTCCGTGTAATGACAGGTTCAACACACTGTCAGGATGAGTAGGCCGTGTTGAATTATTCTCTTTTGCTTGACATGGCGTATGCGCAAAGGTGTAGAGTACAAGTTCCGGTGGCAATGTAAACATGGTTCCTTGAGGCATCAATGGAAGGGCTACTTCCCATATGGCTGCTCCAGCATATTCTCCTAGTTTTCCATGGTTGTCAGGCAACATGTAGGTTTGCCACAAGATTTTTCCTATGTTCCTGTCTAGCTTTGCGAAACTTCCACGAAAAGTGCAACATTGTTCAATGCTAAGGGACTCTTCCAGTGAAGATGTACCCACATAAAATGCCCTGCATAGATAGAAATATATGTGGAGCTTTAGTGCAAACAAGGGAAACCTTTTTTTCAACCAATATTTACATCATATACTAATATGATACTAACTAAATGTCAAAATACATGTGTATTGTAAGGAAAAAGTATTATATATGAGTTTAATTTCTATATGGGTGTCATTCAATTAAATAATCTCATTTGTATATATCACTTTAAATTTTGTTCTACAAATTCTCCTCCTTTTCTTCTTTATCTTCTAAAATCGACCTCTCACAAACAAACTAATAAAACACCTCACACCCATAAATTAAATGTAAACCGAGAAGACAAAAGTGGTTGAACACTATATAAGAATTTGTGAAAGTACTTCTATAAAATGTGGTATAGATAAAATAATAAGTCAACAGGATTTTTCTCTGTTTTATATGCTTGTATATCTTAGAAAACCTGTAAATTATTCGATCTGTGTTAGATGATAAGTTACGTGTGAATCAATCATACATTTATAATAACGAACAAAATCCTTAATACATCATGTAGGTATTATTTATATATTATCCATTGGTATAAGGGCAAATTATATTTATTTGTTCTGAAATTTGGTGAAATTTGTCTGGATTTTTTGCTACTTGTCCCGTGACACTAACTTACTCTAAATGTAATTTATTGTGCAATAAAATGGATGACAATGTAATAGTTTTAAAAACTTAAAAAATGTTAATATAATGATTTTATTAATTCAAGGATCACTCGTAAGCATATTTCATAAATAGAAAGGATACCGAGTGAATTTCACCACACCTTTCGTAAGGTGTAATTTGTCATAAATATTAGTGTATTTAAAAAAAAAACTGACTCCAAGATTGTAGGAACCTTTATGAAGAGAAATTCTTAGATGAAAAAAGCTTACAACTAAATTTTTGAACTTTTATAGTATGTGTAATATTTTAATGTGATTTACATATAACTTATACATATCAGAAGTTGGTTTATATGCTTAAGATATAAGTACACTGCTTATCTATGGTTCATCATTACTATATATTTAATTTATAAATAATATATGGTACTCTTTCGTAATAAAACAACTTGCGCTAATTATGTAATGTGAATTATAATTTGTATATATTAATCAAAGCAAAATTATTAATGGGTCTAAGAAGACACTAACCCTTTATAATAAGTTCCAGACATGGTCAAAGTGCCGGCGATATGGCTATCCAAGCTGGTCTGCCAAACTAACTCTCCTGTTGATCTGTTCACAGCAATGGCTACTGCAGGGCCATATATTCCAACAATGAGCAATTCACCTGCTATGGTTGGTGTTGCCCTTGACACTGTCCAGTTAACTCCTAGAACAAAGCCTGTTGGTGTTAGCCCTGTTAGATTCTGCAAGTTCTGCTTCCACACAAGGGATCCATCACTTGCTCTCACCGCAAAAATCTCCCCATTCCATGATGGGAAGTAGAGGGTGCCATCAAAGATTGCTGGGGTTGCAGTTATGTCTTTGCCTGCATAGAACGTCCACTTCAAAGTTAGTTTGGAAACAGTTTCAAGGCTGATCTTGTACTCTTTATCGGCATATCTTCTGTTGTATATGTTTCCACCATGGTTTATCCAATTTTGTGTCCCATTTGTGTTGTTGAGTTTGTACTCCTCTATGGAATGCCTGTACTGAAGCCACTCAACATGTAAACTCAGATCAGTGCCCTAGTAGCTTGCCAGAGTAGCAAAATATTTCGAACAGTGTTATTTAGACATTCAAAATAGGGTGTTATTGACACCCATATGCATCTTATTTAGAGTAGAAAACAAAAGTTCTTCGTTTCAAGTGGGGACTATACAAAATTCAAAGGAGATAGATTGTGTGTCAACATGGACTAGAGACAAAAAGAGTTGAAAAAGCATTATTAAAAAAGTTTTGTTATTTGTACTCATTGTACATCGAACTATATGTCGACTCTCATTCTTATTTCCATTAGATAAGTGTGAATCATTCAAATAGGATATACGCTTCATCCAATGGTAGATAAAGCATGAGCAGACATGATATCCAATATACTATGAATATAAATAACATTTTTTTACAAAAATATTATTTCCACACACGTTATAAACACTTTTTTTAATATTTGATTATCAATTTCTAAACAATTAGATATTTTAATTACGTCTTTTAGTGAATATAGGATAAGCGATGTTGAATGAGATTTTTTTTCAAATTCACTTTTTTGAAAAGGATCATTATTAGGGATGTCAATGGGTATTCATAGAGGTGGAGACATGCTTCTGGCTTCCCGCCTCTATTTAAATTTTTCCCCCATCCTATCCCATCACGTGTCCCCATTTCCATCCCAGGGATTTGAATCCCCATGAATATCGTGGATTCATTAAAAACAATAAAAAGAACTTAAGCAAATACTCTAAAATCGCAATAAAAATACATAAATATCTATATGATAACAAATATTACTAATGAAATATAATCTAATCAAAAAAGAAAATACACATATAATGCAAATTCAATAAAAGACAATACATAAATGAAGGTAAATTATGGTATTATATATATATATATATGGGTGTTTATTTATGTAATTTCATATAAATGGAAATTTGATGGGTCCCCATATGAGGATGAGGTCACCCTCACCCTGCCTGTTTAATAAATGAGACTTTGTTCCCATTCCCATGGAAACCAAATTTGTCTCCATCCCCGTTTCCATTATGGGTAATCCTTATAGATATTTGCTTAACGGGTTTTTTGTGTCATCCCTAATCATTATGCACATTAATTACTATGTACAACTAATAATACTCATATAAGATTCAAGAACTCGTGATAATCAATAAGTCTCATAAGTCCTATATAAAAAAGTAAGGGTGCATTTGTTTCAATGTTTAATAAAAGTAATTATAAAATTTAAATTTTATATATATATATATATATATATATATCTGAAAATATTGAAAATTGATTTATTTTTAGAAGTTATTTTCCTTTCGCTTCTATAAATCTAAAAATAATTTTTTTAGATTCTTGTTATTTCTATAAACTATTCAAATATATGAAAAATAATTTTTTACCCCAAAAAACTTCATACAAGCATCCCTACATAAATTCCTTGAACGGCAACGTGATTTAAGTTATAGAGTAGTGGCTTACATTAAAAGCTTCAGATGATGAAGTTGCTAGTAGGCATAATACAAACACAGAAATCACAAGACAGGCCTTTTGCTGGGGTGATGGTACCATGTTGTTGGCAATAAGTTGAATTTGCTCATGCACTTCAGATGCAACCGCGTCTAAGCATTCAAAGAAAGCTATATATAGAAACGTACAGTAATGTGTGATAAGCTAAAATGGAAGAATATATATATTTTCCATTTTGACTTTTCTCCACTAAACAAAGATATCCTTCCCTATCAAATAAAGGGAATGACATAAGTGATGATCAACTCGCTCAGTTGAATACAATGAGGATTTCAAAGTTGCATTCGCTTTCTCCCTAAGAGACAAGCATGCACGACATGTATATAGAGTGCTGACTCTAAATAATAGTTAAAAAAGGCGGTGCTCATGATCGTAAAGCAAGAAGCCTGAAATTGATGTATGGTAAGAAAATTGCTAATTAATTTCTACGACTATGATGTATATTAAGTTCAAGTTCTATATTTCCAAAAAGAAATTGACGTTTAAACATCTTTATTATTACATTTTAAAGTGTCCGCGATAAGGATCGTTTCGCAGCGGCCAATCCGGTTTTGTCACCAACGCAGCAAGCATCTCCTAGCCCCTACGTCGCAGCTGGCACTTTCTGCAAATTTACTTTAGAAGCTTTCGTTCTGCTTTCGATGATAAAAGTAAAGGTTTGGACTCCTGTTCTGTTACTGGCACTACTGCACATTGGGCCTTTTCTAACATTTTATTGGTAACCTAAAGCGGCCCACTAAAACTCACTAAAGCATTCTAAACTCTCTTCAGACCTCTCTCACTCTTTCGTCTCACTCTCGTTCCATCTCATTCTCGATCTCTCTTTCGTCTCACCCTCCTCACACCTCAAAATCGTTCAAATATCAGAAGCTTCAATGGATTGACACAACATTGATGCGTTCTGGTTCTTGCTCAATCTCGATCTCTCTTTCCGTCTCACTCTTGATTTCTTTTGTTCCAAGTTCTTGCTCAAATCACAGTATCGTGAAATCGGTGCAGAGTTTTGTGAATCGATGCAATGTTTTATGGTGTTGTGGTTCATGAATCGGTGCCAACTCCATTTCCTTCCATTGCTTCAGCTCTCTCTCCCTGCAGGTTTGATTTGTAAAAATCTAAGTCTGATTTGAATCCTAACTCAAGACTGTAAACGATTGCCATATGCAAATTCATATTTCAAATTGTTAGGGTTTGTTTTTTTATGGAGTCTTCTACTTCAAATCCATATCAATAAGGTTATGAGAGTTGAAATCGCGTTCGTTCGTAACATTTTCCAGTATGTTGAAGGTGTTAATTAGAGAACATTTAGAGACTATCTGGATTATTATGAGGGGTATTGCGGCAAAGTTTTTAGGGTGAAATGTTGATAGAGAAGCATGAATCATGTTTATGAACATGGACCTTCTGTTTATGAATGCTGAGATATGGCTAATGAGGTTTGGTTTGGTTTGTTTTTGCTTTATTTTAGTCTACTTCCTTTCTAATAAGATTCCCTTTCATGTATTTCTTTGTCAATATCCTGTTTCAGTCTTGTTTGAGATACGTGAAAGTGTTCCAATCTCGAGGGAAATAACTGTTATTGTCAATAGAACCAAATCAGGTTAATGCATAGTAGGAAAGCAGCAAGATCTGTGTACCAATTTTGGTATGTGATTTTGTAGTTAATGTTTGAAGCACTAGGCTTATTTTTCAAGAAGTTTATTTGGTAACTACAACTTCATTTCTCTATTTTTTCATTTTCTTTTAATGTACTGCAGATGTTGTGACTGAATTCATTGAAGATCTTATGGAGACATGTCTTGGTTTATAGTACTTAGATGGATTTCCTCAGGTGACTACACATACACATATAGATACATGGATGGTTTGTGTCTTAACAACTACATTACTTCTGTTGCTAGCAAATGAAGTGTACTACTGTGGCTTTCCATTTGCACAATAATTATAATCAATTCTGAAATGGAAAAGTAGACAGACCCAAGTACAACTACTTGTGTTTAAAATTTCAACTACACTAGGCTAAGAGCCTTGCTTCAGAACTTAAATTCATAGACTTCATTAAAAACTCAAGTTTATGTGATTCTGCAAATATTTTGAATGCCTCAACTCTTCTTGATTGATCTTTTATGTCTTTCTTTACTCAGAGCACACCTAAGTGTGAAATCATTGGTAATTGTGGCAAGTGCATCAGACTTACTACTAAGAGCCATAGATGGGATGCTGGTGGAGAAGATTGCACTTTACCACAACTGAAGGTAACATGTTGCATCATTTGCTTGGCATGCATTTTCAATGCCTTTCCTTTCTTTCTTTATTTTTTTTTAGGGTAAGGCAGTGTCTCTTTTTTAGAGTTAATTTAGTTCTTCCTTATCTACTTACAATAATATGAATTCAACCAAAAATTCGCCTTCAAGAATTATCACCAAAAGGATATATATATATATATATATATATATATAAATCTTAATTTGATTCCTTGAGTTATTTACATTTTGTTTTCTGTGACTACTGGACAGCCATATCATATGATTTTATAGTACATGTAAATTTTATTTTTCCATTAGCATATACATGTTCTATTCATCATGCTTTGTTAAATTGGCCAGCTATTGGAAGCAGCGGCTAGAGCACTGCAGCCAGTGCCTGAGTTAAGGCAATCTGGACTGGCAGTTGCTGATGGTCTTTCAAACCACTTAAAGGTGAACAACTTCTCTAATTGGAACTTTATCTGTCCTTAAACATACACACACACAACACTGCTACAGAACAGAACTTAAAACAGACACAAACTCACAAAACATAACACAAACACAAATTAATTCCTACTATTTTTAATTCCTTTATCTTGGGATGATTTTGCTTGCAGGCTTGATTTGAAGAGGTGTATGGCCATGCAGAGTTGTTCCTTGCAGGCTTGATTTGGAGAAGAGGAGGGCCATGTAGTTTGAAGAGGTTGTTTGTCTTTTTGTAGGGTGACTTAATTTTATATTATGAGTTTTATTTTGATTATAATTTAGAGTAAATGTGTCATATTATTGGATTTGGTTTTATAGTTTTACTTTTCTTGCTCCTCACCTTGTCTTGTGAGTTGAGCTTTTGTACCAAATTATCGGTAAATTTTAGAAGAGTTATACTATGTTATTTTATCGTTTTATTTTTCATTTATGAATGTAATGGATATGTAGAATTTTGAATGTAAAAATTTTTTGGTCAAAGTTATTGCTTGATTCTTAATGTGTTGTTGTTATAAATATGAGCATAAGGAGTAAATGGTAACACTTTTTAAGCTACATCAAATTAGTTTTGGCATCTAAAGTGGCAACACTTTTTTTCTGTTTCACAATAAAGTAAATTGCAACATTTTTAAAAGTGTTGCAAAAAGAATAAATAGTAACATTTTTTAAATGTTACCAAAAAGATAGTAATTAGTAACATTTGGAAAATGTTACAAAAAAGATGTATCATAACATTTTTAAAATGTTAGTAGAAGTATAGGAAAAATGTTGTTAAAACATTTTAGTGACATAGGATAAATACTACATTTGTAAAAATGTTAGTAGTTGGAAATAGCAACATTTTTTAAGATTTAGTAACATATATTAAATGTTAGTAAAACTGAAATTTCTAGTAGTGTGGTTCTAGCTCTTTATGTGCCGGTTCTTTGTTTTGTTGGATTGTCTGTTTTTATGGTGTTTTGGAAATTAGACCAAAGGTCTAGTTTTTGCTGGATCTTCGTTTTGTACGGTGTCCTCTTAACCCTAGACCAAGGAAGCACAGATATGACATGCGACACGATACGCACGACATGGATTGCGACGCAGCAATTTTTCAAAAATATATGACACGACACGAGGACACGTTGGATAAAAAAATAATGTTTTAGAATAAAAAATAATATAATAAAATATAAATTAGATATATTTTGCATAAAAATAAATTAAAAAGATTATCTCAAGATAGTATAATTATTAAAAAATCATATTCTTTTCTAATGACTTAATCCACTCTAATAATCTTATTATTAATAGGAAAAATGTCAATATCTTCTCCTCTAACTCCATCATCTTCAAATAGAATAGCTTCAATCTAAGTTCATCTAATGATAGGTATGAAGTGTCAAGATCAGAATTGTTATCATCTACTTTGACATCCCACATCTTGGAAGCTTCTTGTTTATAGTCTTCACTCCTCCTAGATAAAGTCGAAGATTAGTATGTACATATACCAAATCTTTGACTCTTGAGGGATTCAATTTATTTTTCCTTTTAGAATGAATGAAGGAGTATGTACTCCAATTCCTTTCGCAACATGATGAAGAGCAAGGTTGCACAAGAAGTTTCAATGCTAGCTTTTAAAGAAGAGGGGTAGAAGATCTATAGTTTGAACACCAAGATATTGGGTCTAGTGCCCACCTATTTTCAATTGAATCAAAATTGGAAAATATGTCTATAGCTGAAGGAAATCTAGAGAATTCAATAGCAATCTTCTTTCTATCCTCAAGGTCTAGAAAGTATCTTCTTAAACATTTATTCCTCTCTAGAAATTTCTTCATCTTGATGAGGAGCAACTTTGTTTGGAGCTCCTTGAAGCCATTGTGCACTATAATACCTACACAACAAATTTAATTACATGTTACACACTAATAAAATTTTAAAAATAATTTAACAAAATTAAAAAATAATTTAATAAAAATAAAAAATAATTTAATAAAAATTACAAAATAATTTAGTAATATATAAACTTACTTTGGGTTTAAAGAATGTGTCATGCAATGGAGTGAGGTATTGCTCTAGTCCATCTATTAATGAGTATTGAATACACCACTTCATAGAATGTCGAGTCTTTATCTCTCTTTCCTTCATGTCTATAAATAGTCACTTTCACTTTTTCTATCATTGTGTCCCACATATCATATACTAAGTGAAGAGTAGGAGCATCTGTGTCACAAACTCTCAGCATTTCATAAACGAGATCTGTGAAATTGATTATATAATCAATTTTATCCCACCATAGATCATTCAAGAGAAAACCTTTAACAGTGGTAGCTTTTTATTGATCATCATCCTTATAAGTGTTCCATTCTTGATGATGACCATTTCTTGCAAAGCTTGCTTTATGAGTTTAAACCTCTTTAGCATCACTATGACTAATGCAAATCTTGTCTCAGCAATAGTAAGAAGTTTTAATGGCACAAATTGATTGAAGATAGCCAATCTCATTGAATGGTTCATGATGAAATTTCTAATGAAGGAAACATCATCGGCTATAAGAGTGATCCAATGAAACCAAGTATATGCAACATCATTCTTCTGTATTCTTTGCAGCACATATATTTTTCAAAGCTAAGTTCAATGTATGCACCACACAAGGAGTCTAAAAAATATGAGGATATTCATCTTCAACCAACAATCACGCTTACACACAGAAGCATTATCAGTTATAAGTTGGACAATGTTATCAACTCCAACCTCAATGATTGCTTCTTTGAACAAGCGAGCCATACAGTGCCCATCTTTACATTAATAGTGCTATCAATGGACTTCAAAAAAATAGGACCTCCTTCACTTGCAGCCATAAAATTAATCAAGGGTCTCCTCCTGAATTCAGTCCACCCATTAGCAACAATACTAACACCTTTTGAACTCCACAAACTTTTGATTGGTTGAAGCATTCTTTCAACATTCGCTTTCTCCTTTTGTAATAAAGTTGTTATCAAAGCATTATAACCTAGAGGTTTATAGCCAACATGGAATGACTTGCTGCAAAAGTGTAAGAACTCACATAGTAAGGATTTCTAGCAATATGGAAAGGCAAACCAGAAGAATAGAACATCCTGGAAATTTGTTCAATAAGTTGAGCTCTTTCTTCATTATTAAAAGCTTTTTCCAAAGGATTTGAATTTGTTCTTTTTCCTATTAAACCATTAGAGCCACAACTAGAGCCAAAGCTAGAAGGAATATGTCTAGTTTCAGAAGGCAATGGAATATGAGGTCTTTCTAATCCTTTTGTAGCCTCTTCATAAATTTTTTTCAATTCTGACAAATAGTTGCTATTTGCCTTCTTACAAGTAGCAACCCCATTTCCTGCTATTTTCAATAAATGTGCCTTGGCTCTTGAATATGACTCAAGTGATCAACCTATCACAAAAATTGGATTGCCAACATTTATTTCCTCCGCCAACACTTGCATTCTTGTTTAGAACCTTAACATATATCCAAAGAGGATTTTTGGAATCTTGATCCTTAGAAGATACATATTTGCTCGGAATAACGAAATTGGAGGTAGCATTCGAACTTGGACCATTATTCTAAAAGAAGAAATAAAATACCTATATAATAATATAAAAGTTATAAAAACATGTACAATGATAATTTATCTATTGTATTGCAAACTAAAAAAACACAAATAGCGTTCCTGACTTATTGTAACTTGTAAGGTAAAAGGAAAAATAGTTAATTAATTATATATTACATACTTATGCTCATGTGCACTAGATTAGTGCTGTTACCTATACACCACTCACCACCACTTAAAAGATGTTTCATCTCTCTTCTGCAAGTGAAATTGACTACTTTTGCTATTCTCACTCATCTTTTTTATTTTTTTTCTTTTTCAAAAAAAAAATGTTGAATGTTTTAATATTCTTAAACTAAAACCAGAGAACCTTCCATCAACACCATTAACTCTCTCTCTCTCTCCATAGAAAAATAAGAAGAACATAAGAATAAGAAAAGACACAAAGCATTCGGTCTCTTAGTGGCAAACCAAAAAGATGCTTTCGAATAATCAGAAAAGAAGCCTTGCAGCCCTCCCGGTATCTAGCTTTGGCCTTTAGGTCGCCTCCTCACCGTCGTTGGACGTTGCCTTCATTGTCATCTGTGTTGCCGCCGCTGGTGCCTGATGGTTGCTTCAGGCAGAAGGTCTGGACTTTGGTATGTCATGTGTTATTACTTGTTACTTATGTTTTGCTCTCCTTTTCCAAGGTCCAGAAAAACAAGGAATGTTGGTTGTAAAAAAGGAAAAGATAAAAACAAACAAGATAAAATCATATCAAATTTGAATATTTTCATGATTCAGTGAAGATTCGGTGTTCTTTTTCTTATTCGCACATCTAACCCAAGTTCAAACCGTGTTAGGCAATTCAGTCTTGAAAAAAGGGGCCTAAACCAGATACACCCCTGACATGCGCGTCCAGTGAGTCGTACCATGTCTGCTATGTCACCGTGTTCGACACCGTGTGGCGGCTATGGCAAAGTGTCCTTACTTCCTTGCCCTAGACACTGGATGTTGGACATATAATAGTAGCTTCCTTAAGATTTTGCTTTGGGTTCAGCCTGGTATCGCCTTTTTGTATGTTGTCCTCTATTGCGATATGGGTTCAAGAATGTAGTCAGTGTTTTTTGTTATGCTGTATCCGTCATAGCAAGTGTTTTAAATTACGGTTAAGTCGTAGATGCGGTTGCGAAAATACGACCGTTGCAATGCGCATTACGGATGATGTGGTGTGAAATTTTTGCATGTTTGCAAATTGAAAAAGTGCCCATTGTGGATTATTACGGCCTTGATGAGGTCCAATACGATCCATCAGCCTTAATGTGGTTTGTTGCGGCTTATTGCGGTCCTAATGTGGTTATGTTGCGGTCAATTTATGTGAAGATACATCACATCGCAATTATGGTCAAATGTGGTTACGCTTAAACCGCAACTATAATATGTGGCCACATCACGTGATGCGATCTGCAATTTAAAACCTTGGTTGTACCCGTTGGCATCAAAGCGACCCGATCTGGTGAGAATGTAGAGGTGAACCAAAATCGTTGTCGGAGAGGTGGTTATAGTGCCTCTTTGGTTTGTTTGTACCCACCTTGGTGGAGGCGAAACATATGTGAGTGAATGCACCACCTTTGTGCAAGCCATTATAGGTCTTATGCATGTGGTGTGTGCTCCTAATTAAGGTTGGTCTCCTGTTGGTTTTGTTCTTTATATTTTTTGAGTGTGGTGCTTTGGTGTTTTATTTCATTTTCTTTGTGATGTTTTTGTCTTTTTTGTTTCCCATATCAATGTATTGGTTTCAATACTTGATGTATGTTTGCTTCTCTATTTAGGGTCAACCAATTTCTATTTATCGAAAAAAATATCTTTATTATTAAATATTTTATTCTTTTATTTATTATTTAATTAAATAAAAAAATAAAATCTCATTGGTTAAAAGTTAATCAGACCTTATCCTAAAGCCTTCCTGGGCTTGATTCAATTATCTATCGTTTTAATATACAAGAGAGGTTTGACAGATAAATTTATCTAATATATTTCTCGCATCAAACAACGATAAAATCGTTATGTATATTATACTAAGTTATCATATTATGCCTTATGCCTTATACGATGTGTGAAACTAGGCCCAAAGCTATAGACTGAGCCAAGAAAGAACGGCATGCAACAAAGACAACACAAAAGATGCATAACAGAACAATAGATAAAACCATGAAGCGGCAAGCATAATTAGCGGCATGGTTTCAAACAGCAATAGCTTGCAATTGGCCATGGTTAGCGACTATCTCCCAAGGGTAAAGGCCTGCTTACCCAAAATTAATGGTAAAAGACATTTTGGGCCCTTTAGCAAGCACTTTTAAAAACGAGTTTCATTTTTAAAAATAAAAAAAGAAAAAAAAACGTCAGCATGTTTTCTAAGTTGAGTTTTTAAAACAAAAACTAAAAGGGAGTTTTGTTTAATGTTTTAGAAAACAGAACCCTCTTCCTCTCTCTCTCTCTCTCTCTCTCTCTCTCCCCACACTCACTCACAATGCAACCTGCAATAAACATCACCAGAAGCCACCGCCGTCGCCGCGCCTCCTCGCGCCATCGTTGCCTGTCGCAAAGCCACTACCCTCGCGCCTCTCTCCCGCATCGCGGAGCCGCCATGCTTCCAACTGGTACCTCCGCGAGTCACGTCCAGGCCTCGTTGCCCTTGCCTCGCCCACCACTGTCATCGCGAACCCACCACCATTGCGCTTCTATCCCACATCATGAAGCCAGCAACGTCCAATGCCACCAAACCTGGTCGCGAACCATCGCGCGTCCAACCAGGTCCAACATCGAGTCAGGTCTTGTCGCAGGAGGAGCCCAACCACACCACCGTTTGCTACCATCAGCTTCTCACTCTCCTTTTTTTTGGTTGTGGCTCACTTTCCCTTTCCATTTTTGATGTTGTATTGCTTTAAACAAATAGATTTTTGTTTTTAAGTATTATAAAATTGTTTTGAAAATAAAATTACCAACGGATTTTTTAGTTTTTATTTGTTTCAAAACTAATTTTAAATTTATTCTTCAAAACACTTCCAACAGGGCCTTTGTTTCTATGGTGCTTACCTTAGAGTGAATCTATCCGATTTAAATCAGATAAGTTTTTTTGTTTTTTTTAATGATTATTTGATTGGAGCTGCATGCAAACTATATGGTTGTGTCTTAGTAGTTGATAGTGCAGTGTTAATGACTAATCTACCCTGAAAGATAATTTCTGAAACATTGTTGACGATTCAGCGATAAATTCATCCATGTACGAGGATCCACCGCTTGCATTAAGAATTGAGGCAATTCACCAACACCATGCCTAGTTTCAAATAACAAAGGTAATTGCTCTGGTATAACCTTGACCGGCACATCTATTCTGTTTCTTTATTGCTAAAATTGCCGAACTTTTTTTTGGTTTACAAAGGGATAATGATTGACATATATATCATGAGAATAATAATATTGTCATTAATTATGTCTTCCAGAAGTTCAAGTTTGATTGATATAGATGGTTTTTATATTTAATTTAACATGTTCCCTCATGTAAGTACTTTTTTTAGACTTAATTCATGAACACAATTTATTATAATAAGAGTTTATGAAAATTTTGAAAGAGATAATTTCATAACATATTGAAGTTGTAGTTCTCCGTAAGTTATGGAAGTCAATATTCACCCATAAATAGCCAGGAAAAAAAAAACTATAATCAAATGTAAATGAAACTCAACTGTGGACGTTTGACCTCCAGTGGCCCTGAGATCAGCACATGAGTCGAACTGAACGGATCACCATTTATACAAAAGTCATGGTTTAGAGCTGTGAAACTTAGAGAAGCTACGAAAGTTTATTTATTTGTTTAATTTAAATTATTAATATTCAAAATCTATTGTTCCCAAAGGAACTAACTAATTAAGTCGAGTTATAGGCTTTTTTCACTCTTATAAAATAAAAAAAAATATTTACACAAATATTGATATATGCATCTTTAACTACACAAATATGAACTTTTCTTTATATAAAGAAAATCACGTAACTTCAGCGATTTCAAATGCACTAGAAATCACTCCAGCTTTAACATACAAATTAACATACGAATGACAGTCATGTCACTTTAAACTCTAAATTTTAAAAGTGTATGGTTTGGTCTCCTAAACTCTCTTAAATGTGCAAATTGATTCTTGTATTAACTTTTAAATCAAATGTTAACAAAAATATCAGATTTAAGAAAAATTGACTCGATTCCTAATATTTTTTAACTGTGCAAATCAATTTTAAATTAAGTATTAACAGAAATATTACATGTTGAGGAATATCATTATTGCCAAACCCAATGATTACATTGCATTTGCGGGTAAACGAGTAATTGATCAGATGTTGAATAAGAAATACCAAAGGTTCACAAGCATCTGAATATTTAGATGGTTAGATTTCGGTTTCAACTTCTGTTATTCTCAGTTTCTTAGTAGTTGATATTAGCTACTTATTTGCTTGTGGCAGAAGCGAGCTTCACTAAGCCACCAGTATTGAAGTCTGTAATCAAGTCTCATTATGTATGATGAACAATTCTATTCAATATCATCAAGAAAAAGTTCTCTCCCTCATGCCGTGCACCATTTTCACCCTCTTCTTCTCATTCTTGATACCATTTCACAGTAATGGTTCCACAAACCTCACTAATTTTTTCCGTCAACAACTGTTCCTGATTTAAAGATCAAAGGCAAAATATATAATCCTGATTAATTACTAACTAGGATCAGCTCCCCTTGGTCAGTATTCATATATACATACAATTATCTTCATTTCAATATGATCGGTTCCTTCAGGACTAGTGTTGGCCCAACTTCTAGGTGCCAAAAGTTGGGTTCATTCATCTTATTCACAAGTACAAACAATAGAACACGTACATGACGTGTTTCTTTATTTACATTATAGGCCACTGAATTTCTTTTGCTTTAGACGCAAAAGGCAAAAAGCGAGGTTCCAGACTGAAGTTTGCACCCAATCCGACTCCGACCTTATACCCATTTCCAAGGTATACGCACCCATCACTGATGGACATTCCACCATACACAGTGGCTCCAGTCTCATAGGACCAAAGAATTTCACCTGTCATTGCGTTCATTGCATAAATAGGTCCCGTTATATTTGTGGATCCTGCAAAGACAACGCCATTAGCCACACTAACAGGGCCATTAGAGGTGGCATTGCTAGGTTCCCTATTGACCACAAGATTGTACCACTGCTAGCATCCATTGCCACCCAACCCCCATAGGTTGTAGTCTTGTTGGATGGTTTAGAGTGAAGTTTTTGCCTTCAGAGTTTCCAATGTTGGTATACACCCTTTTTGTGTGGTGGCCCCCCATTGTCCACCTCCTGAAATCCCACCAGGCCCAGCTTCCTGCACAAATATGCATACAAAATGAAGTTTTCAACGGGGTGAGCTTTGGCGCATGAGTAGTGTTATTGTATTTCAACACTTACAAGTGAGTGTCCAATTGAGATACCCACTTTTTAACTATTGGATATGATAGGTTAATAGAATGAGTGGATCGAGACCGTTATCATGTCTAATGATAATAAAATGGATATTTAAATGGGATACCTACTTTGATGTTGAAATAAATTTTTTGACCAATAAAATCCTTAAACCATAATTTGAGCTGAAATTACTAGAGATAAATTTTTGCCTAAACCATTAAGGGTATATGTTAAAGAACCAAAGTAGTAAGTCTGCAGGCTTTTTAATGCATCTAGTGCATTGTGAACTTAAAATACTAAGTATTACTATATTCAATTCTATTTGTGCGAGAATTTTTCAATATCGATGTTCTTGAATTTCTTGTTGACTTACCGTAGACCAAATTATTTTGCCGTTGTCCCGGTTCAAAGTCCAAGCAAAACCACTCTTTTGCACAGCAACAACAACATCTTGCTTTCTTCCTTCTACATCAATTGTGAGCATCATTGGTGCCTCCCCAAAATCAGCATCAGGGTTAGGACCAGGAGGGCAATTAGGTGTTGACAAGTTGTTACATGCTATAAACCACACATCATAGCCTCCCAATTGGTGGTACCACTTGATTTCACCACTGTCCAAGTCAATGGCCAGGATTGACTCCGAGAGATTGTCCGGCTCACACACTGATCAGGATGAGTAGGCCGTGTTGAATTGTTCTCTTCTCTTGACACTGGCAAATGCGCAAAGGGGTAGAGTACAAGTTCCCAGTAGCAATGTAAATGTGGTTCCTTGAGGGATCAATGGAAGGGCTACTTCCCATATGGCTGCTCCAGCATACTCTCCTAGTTTTCCATGGTTATCAGGCAACATGTATGTTTGCCACAAGATTTTTCCTGTCTTGATGTCTAGCTTTGCTAAACTTCCACGAAAAGTGCAACACTGTTCAATGCTGAGGGATTCTTCTAGTGAAGATGTACCCACATAAAATGCCCTGAAATAATATATGTGGAACTTTAATTTAGTACAAACAAGGGAATTAAACGTTTTGTTTAACCAATATTTGCATCATATGCTAATATATGAATCTAACTAAATATCAAGATACACGTGTGTATTACATGAAATAGTATGTACACACACACATATATATATATATATACGGGAGAAATGTTATATTAAGTTGTTGAGTAAAACTTAGGGGAAAAATTCATTTAATTTTATACAAGTAACGTTTTCACATCAGTAATTTGTGTGAAAAGGTCAAATTGATATGCCTTCAACATTTGCTGACATTGAAAACTAGGAATATGATTTTGTTCAGGATATCTTTGTAAATTTATTTGAAGTGGAAAAGAGGAAATAATAGGAGTTTATAGTCTAAAATTTTAAAATATTATACTCCACAATTTTTTTTTCACTTCCTTTTCCTCCAAGATACAAACATACACACGCTATTAAGAAACACTGGACCTCATACCGATAAATAAAATGTAAATCCAAAAGTTGTTGAACACTGTATACGAATTTGTGAAAGTACTTATGAAAAATGTGATATATATATATATATATATATAATATTAAGTCAACATGGTTTTTATTTGCCTTTTATGCTTGTGTCTCTTAGAAAACCTGTAAATTATTATATCTATTAGATGATAAGTTACATGCGAATTAATGTTCATAAAAAAAAGTTACGTGCGAATTATTCAATCATTTATAATAATTAAGGGGCAAAATCCTTATAATATCTTAATAACAGATACATCATGGAGGTGTCTATATATATATATATATATATATATATATATATATATATATATATATATATATATAACTCTAAGGTAGTAAGATTGTAGGATATATGAAGAGAAATTCTTAGATGAAAACTGCATGCATACATTAAACTTACAAATTTTTTTTAAAAATTTTTAGCATGTGTATTTAAATAAAATAAGGCAAAATTTTAATATGATCTGATTTACATAAAACTTACACATATCAGAGATTGATTCATGCGTAAGATAAGTCCACTACAATTCCTGTCTAAGAAGATCTACCATATATTGCTATGAATAAATAACATGTAGTGTTCTTTTGTAGTAATTAATAAGTAAAAGCAATTGGTTTACCGCTAAAATTTTCCCTCAATTCACTCTCATTAACATTACATTATCCGTGTCAAAAAAGTTAAGAGAGCATTATCACTATGCCAGACTATCTATGAAGCATGGATACTCTATTTTTATAAAAGTATATGTGTCGGATACTTTGGTATGTCAGATACGTACCAATCACTCTATTTTAAAAAAAAAACATTTTGAGTATGGCAGATACGGTTGGGTGCACTCAATACGAATCCAAGTCCTGGGTATGCCAATTAAATGAATTGTTGTATTATTTTCCTCTCTTTCTTACTTTTTCTAATTCTATTGAGCCATAATATTTCCCCCTAGTTAAATTTGTTTTTTAAAAAATATTAAAATATAATGTTGAATAATTTTAACCTATTTTATGTTAAAAGTTTAGCTTTCATAGCATAAAATTTTAACATATCGATGTACATGTATTCCATTTTTTCAAAATTTTCATACCTCATACCCATATTTATACTAGAACGGTAACATACCTTATCCATGCAACATAGCAGACTATATACTTGAACTCATGTAATGTGAATTGTAATTTGGTTAATCAAAGCAAAATTATTAATTAATGGGTCTAAGAAATACACTAACCCTCTATAATAAGTTCCAGACATGGTCAAAGTGCTGGAGTTGTGGCTCTAAGCGGGTCTGCCAAACCAACTCTCCTGTTGATCTTTTCAGGCAATGGCAACTCAGGGCCATATATTCCAACAATGAGCAATTCACCTCCTATGGTTGGTGTTGCCCTAGACACTGTCCAGTTAACACAGAAACAAAGCCTATTGGTGTTAGGCCTCTTAGATTCTGAGGTTCTACTTCCACACAAGGGATCCATCACTTGCTCTCACTGCAAAAATCTCCCCATTCCATGATGGGAAGTAGAGGGTGTCATCAAAGATTCCTGGGGTTGCAAGTTATGTCTTTGCCTGCATAGAACTTCCACTTCAAAGTTAGTTTGGAAGGTTTCAAGGCTGATCTTGTACTCTTATCGGCATATCTTCTGTTGTATATGTCTCCCCATGGTTTATCCAATTTTGTATCCCCTTTGTGTTGTTGTTGGGTTTGTACTCCTCTATGGAATGCTTGTACTGCAACCACTCAACATGTAAACTCATATTCCTAGTATAGCTACACGACAGCAAAATATTATAAATAATGTTATTTGAATATATAAAGGGCGGATGTCCTATTTATACACCTACCTTATTATTATTATATTACATGAGATAGTGGTTTACATACTTACCTTTCCTCATCTATCTAATCTAATAATAATAAAGTGGATGTCCAAATAATATTTTGAAATACTACTTGTACATAATTAAGTTTAAATACCATTTTTTGGACACATTTGAATATCGATTTCTAAATAATTATATATTTTAGTTACATTTTTTCAGTGAACATGACAAGGTAAGTGATGATGAATGAGAATGTTTTTTTTTTAAAACTCACCACTTATATTACTAGATTTACCGATTATTTACACACAATTTTACATACATCGAAAAGGATAGTTATGCACATTAATTACTATGTATGAATAATACTCATACTCATCGTCATGAACTCATAATCAATAAGTCTCATCATAAGTTCCTTGAATGCACTACAAAAAAAATTGGCATTTTCCCTGTTCTTGACAATTAAAATATCAATAAAAATATTATTAAGAAAAATAATTTTGACATAAAGTGAATTATTGAAAATACTTATAAATTTTTATTGACAATTAGTACATGTCAAAAAGACATCTTTTGGATATTTTTGACTTATGCTAATTGTTGATAAAAGTTTATATGTATTTTTAATGGTCATTTTATATCAAAATTATTTTTGATAACACATTTATTGACGAGAATCATTGAAAATGTTATTGAAAATGTTCATTTTTCTTCTAACAAGACAACATGGATGTGAGACGGAGATATAGAAGGAACAAAGTTATAGAGTAGCGGCTTACATTAAAAGCTTCGGATGATGAACTTGCTAGTAGGCATAATAATACAAACACAGAAATCACAGGCCATTTGCTGGGATGATGGTACCATTTTGTTGGCAATAAGTTGAATTTGCTCACGCACTTCAGATGCAACCACGTCTAAGCATTCAAGAAAGCTATATATAGAAACGTACAATAATGTGTGATAAGCTAAGATGGAAGACTATATATTTTCCATTTTGACTTTTCTCCACTAAACAAAGATATCCTGCCGTGTCAAATATAGGGAATGACATAAGTGATGATCAACTTTCTCAGTTGAATATAATGATGATTTTAAAACTACATTGGCCTTCACCCAAAGAGACATTTAACATGCACGAAATGTAGTGTTCTAACTCTAAATAATAATTAAAAAAGGTGGTGTTCATAAACGTGAAGCAAGAAGCCTGAAATTGTGGTACGAAATTTGCTAATTGATTTCTATGACTATAATGTATAAGTTCAAATTCGATATCGCCATAGAGAAATTGACGTTTAAACATCTAATTAATTAAGTTGATTAGTCATCGGTTAGGTTTTTTTTTTTTTAAAGAATATGATTGCTCAAAACTTCCAAAGAGGAGGAGGAAAAAAATTCATACCAACCTAAGACACACTCCTAATCAAAACAAATACAGCACTACCCAAAAATGTCACAGTAAAAAATTCTCAGAAAGGCTTTTAATTCTTGGGTCAAGTTATTCACTCAGACACACATGCATTTTGGGTTGATACCAGTGGGCCTATCTTTTTCCACGTAGTTGAGTGCTAGTTTAGGTTCTTTTGGGCTAACACCCGTTGTTCATTAAAGGATTCTTTTATATAAAAATGCATCAAAACAAAACCAACAACAACAACAACAACAGCAACAACAATAACAATAATAATGCTTACCAAATAATAATAATAATAATAATAATAGCAACTTTGACAAAAATAAATAATTATTGGAACAATTGTGCACCTTTTTCAACACCAAATAATACTAATAATATATTATACAAAATAGACTTTCAAAAGTTAAGTTAGAATTTTAAAAAAGTTAAGTTGGGTCCTTAAAAAGGAGCTTCTATATCAAGTGATGACAAGTGAATATGACTTAGATCATCTACTTAAATAATAAGTTAGACCTGTTTAAGATATAACCTACGCTTGTATTTCCAATTTTCCAATCGTATCCACAACCAAGGTACTAAACACAACCTAGCCTACACACTTTAGATTGCTACTATTATATTGCCTTCTGTAGGCTAGAATAGGTGGCTTGACTTTTATGCCATAGCCACCAATGTTGAATTTGGGTGAAGTATTAAATACAAAAACACCAAAGTCTCTTTCAATGCAATGAAGCAAATAGATAACGCATTAATTGATGAACATGGAGCATTTACGATGATTGACAACTAAGTCAAGAATTGTGTGTTATATTTATTACAAGGTGGAGGAATTGCTTCAATCATAATGCTCTATATATAGAGCTTTATTTGAAGCATTTGGATGAAGATCCACGGAGAAACCAAGTACTACAACTCATTTGAAATAAGGACTCCAGATCCCTTCAGGCTTGTGACATCTGGGTAGTCAAGAAGATTTTGACTTCCTTTATTTATCTTCTCTTTGTATACCACCACCATGGGTGATCATACCAAGCTAAGGTCACTCATATTGTAGTAGAGAAATTTGGTTTGAATCTATAGTTACTTTTTTTGTGTTGAGTGCATATATAAATAAGAAAAAATATCGATAGGTATTTTGGGTATATTTGGGACTTGGGTTGAGTGAAGTGTGTCGACCTTTGTATCTCCATCATATTTTTATAGTAAAATATTTGGAGAAGATGACTTTCAAAATTTGAAGCTTGATAAAACTCAAGCCAAGGTGGAGATTTGTAGACTAGGTTTGGTGGGGTAAGGTGGCTTGAGTTTGATCAAGCTTTGAAATAAAACATTAAAGTTTCTTTCAGTGCCACAATAGCATTAAATGAAGAAACCTACCCCTTGTGAATAAGTCAAAAATCATTAAATGCTTAGGAAGTAAATAGAACATGGACAGTGCAAGCATTAAATGCTTGCATTGCAATGGAACCTCTATAAAAGGCAGCTTTGGGAAGTCATTTGGAGAGGAAGCACTTCAACTCATTTGGAGTTTGAAGGACTAGATGCATTCGTGTTAGCATTTAGGTTACAGAGAAGATTTTAGTTTCCTTTGTTTATCTTTCTTTGTATACCACCACCATGGGTGGTTATTCCAAGTTAAGGTCACTCATATTGTAGTAGAGAGTTTGGTTTGATTCTGTGGTTACTTTTCTTTGTTTGAGTGCATACCTGGTAAGAAAAATACTGATAGACATTTTTGGTATATTTGGGACTTGATTTTGAGTGGGATCTTACCACTTTTGTATTTTTATTATTTAGGATTTGGGTTGAGTGGAGTGTGTCCACCTTTGTATTTCCATCATATTTCCATAGTGAAATATTTGGTTGTCGTTTTACCCGTGGATGTAAGCTTTAAGTCGAACCACGTTAATCCTTTTGTGTCATCTTTGTTTTACGCTTCCACATAATTATTTGTGCTACTCTGTTTCTATCTTTTGGACCCACCATTTGCCAATAACTGGTATCAGAGCTCATAAAGAGTTTTGAAAAATTTTGGAATGTGGAAGATGTTGGACACGTTTGATCAAATGACAAAGTGTTTTGCTAGATGGAGTTTTGAGAGGCAATGATACCTTTGTTGCGCAAGCATGGCTTGCTTAGTTAATTTTGTGATGCCCAACCTTTGCTTCAAGTTTGCGGGAGACAAACTAGTGTTAGGATTAGTATTACCATTCACAAAACTAAAGGTATTGATTCTGATTTGTGGAACTCGATGCCTATTCCGTCAAGGAGTAGTTTTTGATATTTGAGTATGCATGTTGGGCATACTAGAGAAGTTGATTTTAATAATTTGAAACTTGAAAAAATTTAAGCCAAGGTAGAGATTTGTAGGCTAGAATAGGTGGCTTGACTTATATGTCATAACCACCAATGTTGAATTTGGGTAAAGCATTAAATGCAAAAACACCAATGTCTTTCGATGCAACTGAAGCAAATAGGATGGTAGCATTAATTGATGAACATGGAGCATTTATGATGATTGACAACTAAGTCAAGAATTGTTTGCTACATTTCTTACAAGGTGGAGGAATTGCTTTGATTAGACCTCTATATAGAGTTTTATTTAAAGCATTAGGACGAAGGTCAACGGAGAAACCAAGCATGCAACTTATTTGTAGTAAGGGCTCCCAAATGCCTTCGGGCTTATGACATCTGGGTAGTCAAGAAGATTTTGGCTTCCTTTATTTATCTTCTCTTTGTATACCACCACCATGGATGGTCATACCAAGCTAATATCACTCATATTGTAGTAAAGAAGTTTGGTTTGAATCTGTGGTCACTTCTCTTTGTGTGTTGAGTGTATACATGAAGAAAATCCTTGATAAGTATTTTGGATGTATTTGGGATTTGAGTTTAGTGGAGTGTGTCTAGTTTTGTATTTCTATCATATTTCCATAGTGAAATATTTGGAGAAGGCAACTTCAAAAATTTGAAGCTTGATAAAGCTCAAGTCATGGTGGAGATTGGTAGACTAGGTTTAGTGGGGTAAGGTGGCTTGACTTTGATTAGGCTTTGATATAAAAGATCAAAGTTTCTTTGGATGCCAGTAGTATTAAGTGAAGAAACCTACCCCTTGTGAATAAGCCAAAAATCATTAAATACTTAGGAAACAAAGAGAACATAGATAGTGCAAGCATTAAATGCTTGCTTTGCAATGAACCTCTATAAAGGAGCTTTGAGAAGTCATTTGGAGAGGAAGCACTCCAACTCATTTGGAGTTTGAATGACTCCAGATGCATTTGGTATTGGCATTTGGGTCATCAGAGAAGATTTTGTCTTCCTTTGTTTATCTTCTCTTTGTATACCACCACCATGGGTGGTCATTCCAAGTTAAGGTCACTCATATTGTTGTAGAGAAGTTTGGTTTGATTTTGTAGTTACTTCTCTTTGTGTGTTGAGTACACCGGAGAAAAATATTGATAAGTATTTTGGGTGTATTTGGAACTTGGTTTTGAGTGGAATATTACCACTTTTGTATCCCTATTATTTGGGATTTGGGTTGAGTGAAATGTGTCCAACTTTATATCTCCATCATATTTCTATAGTGAAATATTTAGTTATCGCCTTTGCCCATGGATGTAGGCTTTAAGCCAAACTATGTTAATCCTTTTGTGTCATCTTTGCTATACGTTTCCATATAATTATTTTGTGCTACTATATTTTTGTCTTTTGGACCCACCATTTCCCAATAAACTAGTATCGAGCTCATAAAGAGTTTTGGAAAAATTTTGAAATGCGGAAGATGTTGACATGTTTGATCAGGTGACAAAGTATTTTGCTGAAGGTGGAGTTTTGACAGGCAAGGATGCCTTTATTGAGCAAGCATGGTTTGCTTAGTTAATTTTGTGATGCCCAGCCTTTGCTTCAAGTTTGCGGAGACAAACTAGTATTAGGATTAGTACTACCATTCAGGATTACGGGTGTTGATTTCTGATTTGTGGAACCCGGTGCCTGTTCCGTCAAGAGGTAGTTTTGATATTTGAGTATGCCTTTTGGGCATACCGAGAAGGTGATTTTGATCATTTGGAGTTTGATAAAATTCAAACCAAGGTGGAGATTTGTAGGCTAGAATAGGTGGCTTGACTTTTATGTCAGGTAATGTTGAATTTGGGTGAAGTATTAAATGTAGAAACACCAAAGTTTTAATACAGCTGGAACAAATAGATGACAGCATTAATTAATAAACATGGAGCATTTATGATGATTGACAACTAAGTCAAGAATTGTGTGCTACATTTATTAAAGGTGGAGGAATTGCTTCATTAAAATGCTCTATATATAGAGCTTTATTTGAAGCATTTGGATGAAAATCCACGGAAAAACCAAGTCCTGCAACTCATTTGGAGTAAGGACTCCAGATGCTTTGGGCTTATAGCATCTGGGTAGTAAGAGAAGATTTTAGCTTCCTTTGTTTATCTTCTCTTTGTATACCACTAATGGGTGGTCATACCAAGCTAATGTCACTCATATTGTAGTAGAGATGTTTGGTTTGAATCTGATTTTTCTTCTTTATGTGTTAAGCGCATACATGGGTGAGAAAATACTAATAGGTATTTTGGGTGTATTTGGGACTTGGTTTTAGTAGAATCTTACCACTTTTGTATCCATATTATTTGGAGTTTGGGTTGAATGGAGTATGTCCACCTTTGTATCTCCATCATATTTCCATAGTGAAATATTTGATTATCGTCTTTGCCCGTGGATGTAGGCTTTAAGCCGAACTATGTTAATCATTTTGTGTCATATTTGGTTTTATCCTTCCGTATATTTATTTTGCGCTACTCAGTTATACCTTTGGACCCACCATTTCACAACACCTTCATATAATAGCATGTGTAGCTCACACTTGGATACATTTCAATATAGGTGAATTCTTCCCATTTACATGCTCCAGGAGTGGAAATTGTAAGTTTATACATTTTTACATCCTACTATCCTCGTATTATTATACGATACTATTGACTATCCAATAATATGCTTTTGGATATGTCACTATTACTCTACAATAATTATACCTATCAAATCTAAATTTAGCCGAGTCAAGTGACGCCAATCTGTTGAGTAAAATTAGATATGTCCAAATTAAGAGCTTGAAATCTAAGATTCTAAAACTTCATCTGCGATAGGTTGAGATTACGCCTTCGATCTGCGTTCAAGGAGTTGATCATGACATTCCATTGCACGGTTCATAATTGAAAAATAACTCTTAATTGTTTCGTGGGAGGTGAACTTGCCCAATAAATGACAATCGGCTCCTTAATGTTATTAATTAATTATAATTATACTTAATTTATAATATGAATTGATTAAGATTTTTTTTAATAGAAAGTTTAGGTTGGGGAGATTTGTCCCGAACTGAAATAATTTATCCTAAAATTATGTTCTCTTATCTATTTTATCATTAATCATTTTTATGATGTGGAAGATGAATAACATATTTTTAGTAACTGTGTTTTTAAAATTTTATATATTATTAGATGCTCATTTTCCAAAAGGAAAGGATATCAAAACCTACAGATTATATAAAAGCATGTTGCTTCATGAGTCCGAATTCAATTCGTAATCAATCTAAAGAGTAAAAGATGCGTCTTATGTCGACCTTATTTAAACCCTGCCTACTCAACAAATCAATATAAAGAGGCGTCATGCAAGATCTCCCACAATTAATCATGGTAGCGCCAAAATACAATTTACCCTCCATTCTTTATTGCCTATTCTATTGCCTTCATATAATCACAGCATTTGAAGACCCAGATGCGAGTGAGATATATAGATATGCTTATCACTCGCTCTCCCTCTTATTCTTCAATTTTGTTATGATTAAAACTTATACATGAACTCAGATATACCTTTTCCTTTCTCAGGGCATGTGTGGTTTCAGGGTGAAAAAATGGGATATATTTTTATGATTGGATTTTATGTGTAAAATTACATATGAAACTCAATCATTAAAAATTTATCCATTTTTACCCATCAAACAAACTTTTTACATATGAAATTCAATCATGAGAAATTTATCTCGCTTTTACCTTCCAACTAAACATAGCCTTAATATGTAACTAAAAAACATATACTCTCTTAATTGTGTTCTAACTTTTTACAATTTTTGCTTGATTTTAGTGGCCTGATAATGAAGGTTCACAAGACTGGTTTAACCATGGTGGAGACTTGTTTAACCGAAGATATGCTCGAGGAGCACAAGATCAACCCAAGATCGGTTCAACACTTACGTTTGAATTAAGTGGAAATTCTTAGCAGGAAAAGAAATAACTGCAACACCAGCAATCTTCAATGGAACCATGTATTTCACAAGCTGGAATGGTAACATCTATGCCGTGAAAGCATCTGATGGGTCCCTAGTGTGGCAAAAGAATGTTCAAAACTTAGCAGGTTTAAGTTCACCAAGACTTGTTCCCAATGTTAAAGTGACATTAGCAAGAGCAACTCCTACTATAGCCAATGGCTGACTTCTTGTTGGGATTTATGGCCCTGCTGTGGTTATTGCACTGAATAGAACAAATTGTGACCTTGTGTGGCAGACCCGATTGGATAGCCATTTTACTGGTGTTGTCACCATGTCTGGAACATACTACAATGGGTTAGTACAAGCTATGTTATGGTCTTTTTCATCAATTTTAATTTTTCTAATTTTTCACATACCATTTTGCCAGTGATATTATCATATTTCGACAAGTTATTTAATTATAGACCAAAAAACAAAATTCTCACACATAATTAGTCTCAAATAATGATTTGGAAAATGTCTACATCTCTGTGCAGTTTGAATACGATTGTTAAAATCATCGTAGTATATATGATAATAGCGCTTTGTTTCTATTGATCAGAAAGCTACACTTACAAAACTATATGTGATGAGCTAAATGTAGACTGGAAACTTCCAATTCCAACATTTTTTTTTAAAAAAGTTATTTATTTGCTCTAGTGAGATTATCGAAGCTAATTTACTAATAAGAAAACCCGCTGAGTATTCAACTTTGACATGTGCATACATACTTCATACTATTAGTTGTTTTTTAATAATATGAAACAAGCAACTAACAATAATAAAATGATCCTGATCAGGAAAAAAAAACAATAATAAAATGATAAAAGATTGTTGTGCAAATTCTTCTAACAAACAAAAATTGTATTTTTATTATTTTTGGGGTATTGATCCAATATCTACATGGGGCTCACAATATAATTTAGAAAAACATAATTGAAAAATAAGTTTTTCTCTTTTTATAGTGTGATAATAAACCATTGACAATTTCAATGTTGAAATCAAGGATGCATAGGATAGGCTAATTTAAATCCTCCCATTTTCTTGTCAACGTGTTGGGTGTCATTTGATCTCATTTCTTTTTTTTTTTTGAAATAATAAAAACATATATAAGTGAACATTTTTAATCTAGTTGGTTAAATTAATGAAATACAATCCCTTATGAATTATTATGATTTAATACGAGAAGTATGCCAAGATTTATTCAACTGCTTATGATCAACCTATCCTAATAAGAATCTACCTACCATCCGATTTTTCAGTTATTTTTCTAATTTTAGCTATTGTAATGTCTTCACAGGAGTTTCTATATACGTAGGAACTTCTTCACTAGAAGAAGGGTTATAAGTGTACATCAATGTTGCACATTTCGTGGCAGCTTCTCCTAACTAGATATCAACTCTGGTGCCATAATATGGAAAACCTATATGCTACCAGATAACAATGGAAGCAAAGGAGAGTATGCAGGGACTGCTATTTGGAAAGCAGTCCTTCAACTGATGTCAAAAGGAACAATGTGTACATTGCCACAGGGAACCTCTACCCTGCCCCATTAAATGTGCGTCAATGCCAAGAACAAGATGCATGTGTTGAGCCTGATAACCCACTCAGAATCAATCCTGGCCCTTGATTTGGATTCTGGGGCAATCAAATGGTACCACCAACTAGGAGGCTATGATGTTTGGTTCTTTGCATGTAATAATCTTTCAACACTTAATCCTCCTCCGGGTCCGAACCCTGATGCTGATTTGGGGAGGCACAATTATATTGATGCTCACTACTCATGTCAATGGCTCCAATAAACAAGATATTGTTGTTGCTGTACAGAAAAGTGGTTTTGCATGGGCTTTAGATCGTGACAAATGGTATCATAATATGGTCCACGGTAAGAACTGCATTCCTTTATAAACTAGTAATACAAGGTAAGGATAGATTATATTCCAATTTCCAAGATAACTTACCAAGGAACCAGTGACATGTTTGGAGTAGCTCTTATTTAGGCGTGGTGTATGAGAGAATTTCTTAGATGCTCTCGTAATAATAAGGAAAAAAAAATGTTTTGTATTATTTACCACTCAATACATTAACATTTTCTTTAAAAATGTAAAAAAAAAATGCGAGACAATTATAACTCAGAAAACGGATGCATTAAATGACACATGACATGAAGCAATTTTTAAATTTCTTAATATGACACCATCCAAGAATTTCTCACATTCTATCATAATTTCGAATCATTATATGAACTAATAATCATATTTTTCTTTATATGTTTGTAAATGCAGGAGGCAAGGCCAGGTGGACAAGCAGGAGGAAGAGCATGGGGAACAGCTACTGATGAAGAAAATGTCTACACTAACATTGCTAATAGTAATGATAAAAACTTCACACTTGTACCATCCAATCCAATTACAACAAGTGGTGGATGGGTGGTAATGGATGCTAGTGATGGTCAAATCCTATGGTCCATAGCCTGTCCTAGTAATGCCACTAGCAATGGCCCTGTGAGTGTGGCTAGCTAATGGTTGTGTTTACTGGATCAACAAATTTGAATGGAACAATATATGCAATAAAGGTGGAGAATGGTCAAGTTCTATGGTCTTATGAGACTGGAATTGGTATCTGTGGTGGCATTTCTATAAGTGATGGTTGCATTTATGTAGGTCAGGGTCTTAACTCTAGTTGCTGTGACTCCAGGGTACAACCTCTCGGTACCTTTCTCACTCTATGCCTTCTGTGTATAAGATGTTAGTTATGTAACCAAGGTTGTGGATTTGCGGGCAACTTGATAATTACCTTCACCAGAATAAAATAATTAAGGCTTAAACCACAGTTTGTTGGCCTCTTTATCTAAGGACAATATTTTATGTTTCTGTTCACAGCTACAAATAACTGTGGCAATAATATTACGGTTTTAGAGGAATTTGTAACTATATTAAAATTGCATCAATCACATTTTCCAGTAATTTTTTTTTAGAATCACAATAATTGCAATACAATTGTTTTCGTAACCGCAACTACAAGTACATTTCATCCATTGAGGTGGATAAATTGTTGTAATTTTCATAGAGAAAAACTTGAAGGTAACATTAAAACAAATGATATTAACTGATAAATAAAGTTTAATTTGTTAAATCTCTGCTTTTTTGCATTATAATAAGAAGTTTAAATTGAAATAATATTTATAAATATATTTGAAATCAAATACATTCCTCTTAATTTTTTTTAAAGGCGATGTAATATAAGTAAATATTAAATAAAATAGTGGCCTATTAATTTGTAAGTGAAGAAAGTGATTTGAGCCAAATTAATCTCATCCAATTACGCATAACTTTTAGTGATACTAGTATGCATAATTGGATGAACTCAGGTTCCCTAAAACTGATTTCCACAAGTTTGATCGCACACCATTGTTGCACATAAAATAATAAAAATTTGGAGTAATCGCGTAACTAGTTGGATACTGCAATAATTGATAAAAGAAAGCAATTTCATATTCAGATTTAAAAATCTTATATCGTCTTCATTTAAACTTGGTCTCCTCAGGAAATACAATTACTTTAAAGAGGCCTCTTGCAAGAGAAAGAGTGAATCCCAAGTCCCACTAATCATGGTACCACCTAAATACAACTTGCCCTCCATTCTTTTTTCGCTATTCTTTTGCCTTCATATAATAATCACAGCATCTGCAGGCTCATATGTAAGATATGTATTCTTACTCTTCTAGATTAATTGCTTTTGAATATTCTTGAATTCTATATTATTATTATACTTGCAAGAAATCATTTCCTTTTTTCTTTATTGGTAGAAAATTGGTGAACTTTATATAACATATAGGCTAATTTGATTTCAGTTGTTTGAAGAAGACTCACAAGACTGGTTCAACCATGGTGGAGACTTTTTAACAGAAGGTATGCCTACAAGGAAACCAAGATCAGCACAAGAACGGTTCATAATCTAAGTTTGAAGTGGAAATTCTATGCAGGCGGGGAAGTAACAGCAACACCAGCAATCTTCAACGGAAAAATTTACTTCACAAGCTGGAATGGTTATGTCTATGCTGTGAAAGCATCTGATGGGTCCCTAGTTTGGAAGCAGAACATTCAAAACATAACAGGCATAGCTTCACCTGGCACAATTCCACATGCTAATTCCACATTCTCAAGAGCAACTCCAACTATAGCTGGTGAACATGATTTACTTCTTGTTGGAGTGTGTGGCCCTGCCTTGGTTTTTGCTTTGAACAGAATAAATGGTGAGCTTGTGTGGCAGACCCAATTGGATAGCCATATCCAAGGTATTATCACCATGTCTGGAACATATTACAAGGGGTTAGTAATAGTATATATACACTTAATTCACTTTGGCCTTTTTCATCAAATTCTTTCTGCTACTTCTTTATATGCCAATAGTTTTTACCTAGATGGATATTAATCACATTCCAACATGTCATTTTATCATAGCCATATATTTAAACAAAATCATTGTGTGAAGAAGTCTTTTGCATATTTAGAAAGAGTTCTCTGAGTGGAAAGTCAACTTGAGAATATAATCATATCTTTAAGTTTCAATCTAAATTTTTAGATTAAGATTTGATGAAATGCAAATGTTTATATACTACTATGCTGGGTAGATTAAGTACGTCATTGCTTGCGCAACATTTTATATGACAAGCCTATTATCAATTTTTTTCTCACATTAAAAATCTGTATAATTACAGAGGGTTGAGTATAATAATAAACGAACTATATTTTTAAATACATGATCAAGGTTTATACTTTGAAAAATATAACTATTAAAAGAATTTCTTTTAATCATGAAGGTGTGCGAAAAATTACTTTCATCAAAGCACTGTCTAGAAAGATTAAAGATATATATAATCTAAAGTCTAAAAAGGAATTATAAGGTTGAATTATGTTATGAGATGGATGGAGTGAGAATAAATTCGTCACGTGAGAAGTGAGAAGTGAGAAGTGAGAAAACAAAACAAATCTCAACTTTTATGGTCTGTTTGGGAGTGATGGCAGAGGAGGGAAGAGTGAGGCATGACAAAGATGATTGCCTCAGTCTGTGTGAAGAGATTTATGGGAAGAGAGAGGCATGGCCAGAAAAGATGAGAAAACCCCCATTTTTTCTACTCTATTAACGATGAATAATGTTTTTTTTTATAATAAAATTGTATAACAATCATACACTAACACTCACAATATTTCTTTTGTCTTTTAGTGCATAAATACTCATTCTCAATAAAAGACAGAATATTGTGAAGTACAAGATTAATTATTATACAACTTTATTATACATCTAACATTACTCTTCTTTTCCGTCTCCACAAAACTCTCAAAGATAGTCTTTAGATAAAATTGGGTGGCTGAGTTTATATTTCCAACTAAAAAAATTTACAAATTGACCATCCTTGCCTATTAATGTTACTCTCTCTCTTCAGAATATCTATCTTCTTTCAAATAACTTCATATTCTAAATATCTATCAATTTTGCATTTAAATAAAGTATTAATTTTGTTCTTTCAATATTATCCTTAATTAATTTAACATTTTTAAAATATTTCATCTAATATTAACCTTGAACATTGTGTTGTATTAATTAATACCTAAGGATATATTAGTTTATTTACTCTATTTTACCCTACTATCAATATTATTTATTACCTTTCTTGATATTTGTATTTGGTCAAAATTTACATATATTTTGAATGGGACGAAGTAAAATGAAATATGCTATAATCATTACTTTTCACAGGGGTTTCTACGTGGGAACATCTTCCCAAGAAGAAACATTAAGTATAGAACAATGCTGCACTTTCAGTGGCAGCTTCTCCAAACTGGACACCAAAGCTGGTGCCATATTGTGGCAGACCTATATGCTACCAGACAATCATGGCAACAAAGGTGAATATGCAGGCGCTGCTGTTTGGGGAAGCAGCCCCTCAGTTGATCCATATCGAAACTTGGTGTATATTGCCACTGGGAACCTCTACTCTGCCCCATTAAGTGTACGCCAGTGCCAAGAAAGAGAACAATCAAACGGTGCATAGTCATCCTGATCCTTGTGTTGAGCCTGATAACCACTCGGATTCAATCCTGGCCCTTGATTTGGATTCTGGGAATATCACATGGTACCGCCAACTAGGAGGCTATGATGTTTTGTTCGTAGCATGTTACAATCTTTCAACACCTAATTGTCCTCCGGGTCCGAATCCTGATGCTGATTTTGGGGAGGCACCGATGATGCTCACTACTTATGTGAATGGTTCCAAGCTTGATGTAGTTGCTGCTGTCCAGAAAAGTGGTTTTGCATGGGCTTTAGATCGTGACAATGGTAGCATCGTCTGGTTTACGGTATTTACTGCGTCACAGTTGGTTACTTTTTATAATGAATCATGTATTGCATCATGGGAAATTGCGTTACTCATATTTCATCTCACTGTTAGATTTTTTAATGTACAAAATCAAACATCAAATATGAATAAACACTAACACGAATAAGCTTTTCAACACAGATAATCTTGCATCAATCGTGGTGTTGCCTAAAAGATTGTGATGCATGAAAGGACTAGATGTGTAAGAACAACTTATTCATGTCGGTACTAACATATTAACGCATTAATATTTGATTTTGGGATTTTTCTTTAGCATCCATAAGATATCAGTACCCTTATATTCAATGGTTGATTAAGATTTAATCTTAATTTTATGGATTTTAATAATTTGAGTTAATAAAACATATGACTTATTCTTAGTCACAAAATGCAAATTAACTACAACAGGTATGAGTACCTTTGAATTTTATAGGAATATCAAAGAAATTTGTCGATTAAATGCACCAAAAAATTGTGACCTACATAAAAGGTGCCTATGATCATGGAAAAGGACTATTCACCGGAGATGACCATGAAGCATGATATTATTAATTAGAGGGCAAATTCCATATATATCATCTAATCATATGAATGTTTATAATTATATATATGCAGGAGGCAGGGCCAGGTGGGATAGGGGAGGAGGAACATGGGGAGCAGCCACTGATGAAGTAAAGGGCTACACTAACATTGCCAACACTAATGCCAAAAATTTCACACTGGTACCATCTAATAAGATCACAACAAGTGGTGGATGGTTGGCAATGGATGCTAGGAATGGTAAAATCCTATGGTCCACAGCAGATCCTAGCAATAGTAATCGTATAAATGGCCCGGTAAGTGTGGCTAATGGTGTTGTGTTTGCAGCATCCCCAAGTGCAGAGGGACCAATACATGCCATAGATGCAGAGAGTGGACAAATTCTATGGTCTTATGACACTGGCGTTGGTGTCTTAGGAGGGATGTCAATCGGTGATGGTTGCATTCATGTGGGTCGGGGACTTAGCAGAATTACCGCACCTGTAGGATACAACTTCACAACAGCAACTTCACTCTTTGCCTTCTGCGTGTAAGCTCCATGAGCATGTTTATTTGACTTGTAAGATTTGCTCACAGGATCATTGAGTTTATAAAATGATTACATCTACTTTCTTTAGTTTATAAAATCATTACGTTCTTCTTTTCATTGCGCATTGCATGGTATGTCTAGATCAGATCAATATCACACGGACAAATCAAAAGGAGTCAAGATAAATTTCACTAAATTTTGAAGGAGCTAAGTGTAATTGGCACTAAAATTTTTATAGATAGAAGTATATAAGTAGACAATATAAAGTATTTCAAACGGTGATATCTCTACAACAAAATTTTTTGTTTTTATATTCTTTTTATAATTCAGTTAATATATATATATATATATATATATATATATATATATATAATTTTTGCCTTTGTTTTTATATTCTTTTTATAATTCAGTTATATATATATATATATATATATATATATATATATATATATAATTTTTTCTTTAGCCCAGCCACGCCCCCAGCCACAAACTTGTACGTGAAGAAAAGGAAAATAAACCAAACGCTATTTATAGTTATCGTTATCATTATCATTATTAGAGCTAAAGGAAAGATCGGAAACTTGGAAGTCAATTTGGATTCTGCTTTCGGGATGGTTATATTTTTGAGAAATACTTAAGTACACTGAGAGTTTTGATCAATTTATTAATTAACATATAAGTTTTGTGGGTCATTATTATTCTTCATTTTCCTTATATTCTTTATCCAATAGCTAATTTATCAATCAATAAATAGAGCAGAGCAAATATTTTAACTTATCCTAAGAGTACCTAAGAATTTCTCCCTACTTTTACGCTTTTCATTAATTTTATCAATGTTAAATTAAGTTGTTACGTAGAACTCATCTATTTCAGAAAAGAAAATTACAAAACAGAATCTTTGTTTATTCTTTTCGCAAAAAACAGACTTGTTTTTACAAAAGGGACAAAATGACATAAAGATTATTACTAACAAGGATAATGTGACCATTATCTCTAGGTGTCCACTCCCTACAGTTGAGAGTCAATACAGTTTTTACAGTTTCTTTTAACCACATTTCTCAAATGTGGTTAAATGCAAATAAAAGTGTGGTCAAACACAACACTCATCTGACATTGTATTACTGTAGCTTAAATTGAATTCGGACTTTCCAAATTTAGTTAAAAAGGGGTCTTATAACCACATTTACAAAATATGGCTAAGCGCAATAAAACAAGGTAAAAAATATGGCTAAACACTTACTTTTTGCTTTCCACTTTTCACCCCGAACACTCGAAACCATCCTTCTCCTTCCCTCACTCCCCACCACCTCTCCTTCCCTAGCATTGCGCCATGTTATTGTTCAAGCTGAACAAGAACACAAGAAGGAATGCCAACAACACCTTTCCAAAAGATATCTTTTACTAACCATAGTAGCACAACAACAAACAAAGGCACAGTCAAAAATAAATCTTTGAAGTTCAAGAATGAGCATACTAGCATGAATTTTTCTCAGATTCTCAAAAATCCCATCTACAAACTCATCACCACATCAGCACAACAGTTGAGACAAACTTACAGAAGCCCCAAAATCAAAATTTTACACTTGATGCTAACATGGATGGCAGAGAACACAAGTACAAGCATCTTACTCAATATTTTCAACCCAAAATATTCATAAGAAAGCTACCATAAAAAGCAAAGCAAGACTAGGCACCACCGCCACCATCGTTGGCATCGCCCTCGTCCACCTCAAAGACTAAATCCGTGCCCAAACCTCCAAAATACTACATTGGCTTTCTCCCAAAGAGACATTTAACATGCGCGAAATGTAGTGTGCTAACTCTAAATAATAATTAAAAAAGGTGGTGTTCATAAACGTAAAGAAAGAAGCCTGAAATTGTGGTAAGAAATTTGCTAATTGATTTCTATGACTATGATGTATAAGTTCAAATTCGATATCGCCATAGAGAAATTGACGTTTAAACGTCCAATTAATTAAGTTGATTAATTATCAGTTAGTTTTTTATTTTTATTTTTTTAAGAATATGATTGCCCAAAACTTCCAAAGAGGGAGGAGAAAAAAATTCATACCAACCCAAGACACACTCCTGATCAAAACAAATACAGCACTACCCAAAAGAGGGAGGATATAATGTGGTATTAAACGTGATGTATATTTGTTTATATAAAAATTGATTTAAATATAATATCATAATTAAATTTATTATCAAATTGATTTAAAAATGTTACTTAATTGATATTAATTAGGAAACTTTTAAATCATTATCAGATTAAATTTTAAATAAAAAAACTTATTACAATATAATAATAATGACGAACTAAATCTTTGGGATATAAAATGACTACTGATATCCAATTAATATTATAGCAATTAATGATTGATATCAAATAAGAATAATAGATCAATTGATATTAGTTGCAAAATTTGTGTATTAATCAATTAGATATTTTTATTATTTTATTTTATTAGATGTTTGATTTGTTTCTATAAAATATCTGTTGTTCATTATTTAATTTATTTATTACTAATTTAGAATTTTATATTTCACTTATATTTTATAAAAATTGTTTGGGTAATTTAATTTTTATCAACTACATTGCGTAAAAAGTATTAAAGCACAATAAAATGAAGAATATATGTTTGTGTAAATTGTAAAATGGTTTTTTTAATTAAATTAAGTCAAATTTTTAGGCAAATAATTATAATTCAATTTTAATAATATAATATTTTTCCCATTATATTATATAGCATTGTCAATTTGTTTCTGTTTTAATTTTTACGTGAAAAACATTTTATCTCTATATGCAATAGTATAAATGAATATGAATAAATGAGTCTAACATTATGCAATACTGAAATATAATTATAATGATTCTGAAAAATATCATTTAACAATAATTTGAAGTGCTACCATATATAAAATGCATAAAATATAATAAGAATAGAATATGAACTATCGTCACAAGAACAATTTTTAAAATTATAAACATATGTTAACAGCAGTGGTATATAATTTGAATGGCAATAGAAATCCTATTTTAAAAAGTTAAAACTATACACATAAGAATAATAAACTGAATGATCAATGTTAAAAACTTGTCTAAACCAAAAAGATTTTCATTTTAGGAATGGAAATATCTATTTAATTGACAATAAGAAACATAAGAAATAAAACCAAATAATATTATGAATCATATAATATAAACACTATAAGGCTATAATCAAAAACTTATTACTTGCACAATCAAGTCATGTTTCAAGAAGCCAAAAAGGAAACTCAAGAGGAAGAAGCTCTAAAAATGGAGAAACAAAAACATGAGAACAAAAGAAGTAAACATAGCAAGAGATCATAATACTTATCCTTCTATGAAAGCACCTTCTTCTAAAGGATGCTCTTAGTCAAATGACTCCCTATTTTGATGTATATTGGTAAAAGCTCACATATCAACATTGAAGACGATTAGCAATTCAAAAAATCTTTAAAGTCCTTTTACAACTCGATTGTAATACCCTATATACACGTGTCAGTTAACAAGTTTTGTACGGCCCTAGGGTCCCTTGGGTCCCTTGGGACCCACCTATGTTGTTAAGGTCCTGAATTTAATTAAGTCTTGGATCCTACACGTCCTTAGAGAGCTATATGATAGAACCACATTATATTCTTGGGGTCAAAAGCCCGATAATTGTTCCCAAGAGGAAAACAAGTTAAAAAATGATTTTTAATAAATTTTATGAAACCTTTAAACGTTTTGTTTTTAGCTCACAAATTTAGAAAATCTTGAAGATTCTGGATTTGAACTAAAACCCAAAAATTGAATTTTATTTTGTTGGGATTTTAATTTTTTTGATATTTTATTTGAATCCAAATAGGAGGTATTTTCTTATTTATATTTATGTTTTAAAGTTAATGGAGAGTAAAATAAATGAGAGCAAAATAAATATAAGGACATTAAATGTAAATAAGTGAGTATTGAGACAACTCAGATGCTAGAATGACATAAAAATGCAGGGCTGGGTGAACTGTCAATGCTTAGCGGTTACAGTGCATGAGTTTATGGGTTTTGGTGGCCTGAAGACCGCTGGCAGTCCCTAAAACACGCAAGTCCTGTTAACGACGTCGTTTCACTTTCAGCCCTTCCTTATTATAAAAGCTCATTTCGGGGTCTCCTCCTCCCTAAAAGCGAAATGCATCCTCACCCTCAACCCTACTTTCTCTCTTCTCTCTTAATCCCTTTCAAATCTAGCTCCTCTAAATCATCAATGTATATATATGTTGTTAGATTATGTCTCCTTTTCCCTATTCTTTCACATTCTTGGTATGGGTATTGTTATTTCTTTCATTATTGTCAAGTCGAGGTACTCCCCCAATGTTGTTAGAGTAATATATCACTACAAAAAAAAGTGTGAATTATGGCGGTGAAATTATGGCGGTTCTTCAAAACCGCCACAATACACAGCAATTACGACGGTTTCACTAACTGCCATAATTTTAGCGAGAGAAATGGCGGTTATATTATGGCAGTTCTTTAAAACCGCCACAATGTTCAGTGAATTACGCGGTTCACTTAATCGACATAATTTTAATGAAAGAAATGGCCACTTTGGGTATATTATGATGGTTTAGAACTGCCGTTATTTACCATTCCTATTTTTATTCCTTTTTTTACTATATTTTAATAAATTAGGGGGAAAAAGAGCATTCCCACTCTTAAAACTTTTAGCTACTTGAAAATAGATACTTTAACTTCTAAATCTTCTAATTAAATGCTTAAATTACACTAATCATAAAAAATTAGTCATTTTATTCAATTTTGAGTTTAGCTATTAAATAGGTAACATGGTAAAATATCTATTGATATATGTCACAATTTATTTTATTTTATTTATTTTTTATTTATATTATTAAATGATTGTGAAAATATATATGAATAAAAAATTAAAAAATATTAACTAAAATTTTCTATTCAATGCTCATTAAATGAGGATAGAAAGCTCAAATAATTAAACGTTAACTATTTTAAGAAGATGCGTTATCGCTTGACTTTTTAATATTATAATAAAAACAATGAACTAAGGTAAATAAAGCATATTTTGTGTCTTTTTTATTTCAATTGAATTTGGGACTTTGTTTGTTACTACAATTATAGTTGTATTCCCTTGAAAATGGAAACAAAAGTGGAATCCTGGGTAAAATTTAAGCAAATTTTTCATTAAGCATATATCACTACAAGAAATATGGCCTACGACCACATTTTTCTAGACAGCGCTAAAAAGTGTGGCCTATAACTAGCAAATGCCACGCTTTTATTGAGGGTGGGCATTGACTATAACTTTTCGTCATTCTTGCATAACAACATTTAAAAAGTGTGGCCTATTGCTAGCAATGGCCACACTTTTCATAAGAGTGGACTTTGATAGTACTTTTGGCCACATTTTTTTGCAAATGGGGGCTTTGATAGTGCCTTTTGGCCACATTTGCATGACATCATTTAAAAGTGTGGTCTATTACTGATAAAGGCCACACTTTTGCAAGAGTAAGTTTCGTCAGGATCTTTTAGCCACGCTTTTTACAAGGGTAGGCTTTGATGGTACTTTTTTGCTACTTTTATTGCAAGTGTGGGCTTTGATAGTGTCTTTTGGCCATGTTTGCATAACAATTTAAAAAGTGTGACCTATTATTAGAAAAGGCCACACTTTTTGCAAGGTTGGATTTTGTCAGCATCTTTTAGCCACACTTTTTGTAAGGGTGGGTTTTAATAGTACCTTTTAGCCACTTTTTTTGTAAGTGTGGGCTTTGACAGTGCCTTTTAGCAATGCTTGCATAACAACGTTTAAAAAGTGTGGCCTATTGCTGGCAAAGGCCACACTTTATGTAAGAGTGGGCTTTAACAGTTTCTTTTAGCCACGCTTTTCACAAGGGTGAGCTTTGATAGTAACTTTTGGCCATGTTTTGCAAGTGTAGGCTTTGATAGTACCTTTTATTAGCTAATGACATCAATTTATTTTTTAATTTTGACATCAATTTATTGCAAGAGTGGGTGTTGAAGACCTTTTAGTCACACTTTTCCTAGCATGTCATATATTTAAGGTAAATCAGCTAGCTTGCATAATTAATATGCCGTACAAGCTATTATTTTCTCATTTGGACTGCAACTTAAAAAGTGTACATTCTATAGGCTCTTACTCCAAATTTGACATTCCCACCAATTTTTTCAATGGAAAAAAATTTGAGAGAGAAAATAAAATTAAAATAATCATCTTAAAAATTTTATAGAGAAGGAATTAAAGTTCAAAATTACACACAAAAAAAAGTTCCTAAAACCTAAAGAACCAAAAATACGAGTGCCAGCGTGACTTTTAATACTAAGGAAAGGAAAAATACAAAAACCAAAACCAGTTATATGATTAAAAAAAATAGAGATAAATAGATAGAAACAAAGAGCGAAGAGAGACAAGCAAGGATTGCATACTGCTAGGGTTCCAGATGGCAACCCGCAACCTCATCGGCGGATGTCGCGGTGGAGGCAACGGAGCTCGTGACGACGAAGAATGGCGTCATTGTGGCATCTTCAGTCGCTATGCTTGCAGCTGAAGGGTGGTTCATGGTGTCTCTGGTGGGTGTGGTAAAGACGGGTGCGACGGAGGGTGGCCATGGTTGGCGGCTCAGAGCACGATTCCTAGCGGTGGTGGCTTGTGGTGGTCAAAACGCATAGTGGCTCACGGACTGAAGCACGGCGGTGATGGAGACTGGTGATGGCAAGCAACATTGGAGGACGAGAAGGGCAGGTGCAAAGTGGAATAGTAGTGATTCCTGCTTTAGGATAATTTGAAGCCAAAATCAGGATGCCATAAAAGGAACCAGGTTTGTTTTTCTTTATATAAGTTCAATTTTTCTTGTATTAAAATATTGTATTTTTTGGTAATGTGCTATTAAGGTTTTTTTCCTGTCCATATTTACCTTTCAAATCCCTTGGCTTTTAAATGCACGGAGTCATCATTGCTTGGAAAGAGAATGTGGTTCGAGTGTTAGGGAGTTGATAAAGACAAGGGACATGGCTACGAGAATCTTTGTTCTACTCTCAAGAGGCTATGTATGTGGGTGAAGAAGCTTTGTCATGAAGTCAAGGTATAAGTTTTTCTTTGCGTATAACTTCCTCCTAAGGAGAGCAATATATTTGTATAGATAAATCCATTCCTTTACTAAATTACTATAGTTAGTGAACCTGTTCCTAGACTAAAGGAGCTGGGATTAGTAGCTATTGTTTGATGTACATATGTGGGCTAACTATTTGTAATGAGCTTAACTTCAAATTGATTCCCAAAAGCTTAAAATTAACATGATTTTGTTACTTGACCATAAGCAATTTCAATTAAATTGCATGATCAAGGATTATGGTTCTTTTTTTAGGTTCTTTCTTAATGATTTTGACTTGTATATAGAAAGTTGTTTTTATCTTTGGAAAGTTAGCAAACTGAAAAATATATGTTTCAAGATTCATGATCTTTTTTAGATTGAGGAAAAATTGTGCATACTTCACCAAAAGGAGTGTAGACAGTTGAGACATATGAATTAGAAGGGTGCTGATGCACAAAAAGTTGATTCTATGAAAACTTTCATTGGGACCTTAGCTACAAAAATAAAAATTTCTATCCAATTAGTAGTTGACTAGATATCTAATGCGATAAGTAAGTTGAAGGAAGAGGAGTTATGGATGCAGATCAATAGGTTTATTTTGCAGAGGATTACATTATAGTATATGTTAAAACTTCTGTTAAATTGAGAAATGATATAACTTATTCTTCACATCTTTTTCTGGAATGCAAAAATTTGAATGACATACTACTGTTTAGATTGGGTAATTGTTAGTTGTCTAAGAATTATGTTTAAAGGCTGTCTTGGATGTGATGGTTGTGTTCTGCATAGTTTATTCTTGTGTGTGAAATCAAGGCATTAGAGAACCATTTTCAAGCATTTCTGATTATGATTTGTAGTAGGTTAACTGGATCATTGCTATTTTTAGGTATTGCATTAAGTTATTAGCAAAGTTGATCTTGCTGAGCATCAAGCCTTTTGAACTTTTCACCGATTTCACAACTTTATTTTGTTTGATTTATATTTTGTTGGTATTTCGTAAACAAATAGGTCTGAAAGATCAGTTGCAACTGGTTGCATCCCCTTGCATCGTCCTAGTCTTTGTTCGGATCCTTCTCCCAAGTGTGCTCACCACCAATCTTAATCACCATCCAAAACATTCTTCCAACCTTAAAATTTTAGATGCTAAATACTAAAGAAATTGCTAGAAAGTGATGATTGCCGTCATGCTCACTTTAACTACTTTTGTTATGAAGCTTTGACATCCCCTGAATTCTCATAATGTTGAAGAGAATGAATCAAATTTTCTTTTGCTCTATTATAAAGTGCATAATTTTTGGAGCTTCTGTCCATCGAGCTATAGTTGTGTACTACTTGGGACGAAGCGTTTGAGGAAATTATTATACTATTACCTGTTGTTGATTTTGTTTAGTAGTGTTATTGAACTTTACCGAAAATGTTAGTGCAACTATTTATTTTAAAATGATATAAGTAAATAAATCAAATCTACAAGTAATTCCTAGATTAATATCCTTAGATATTATCTCCATCTTAACATTGCGTGATTTCAAAGGCTTAAGCTCTAGTTGGGTTTGAGCGTGGGTTTCTGACCAACTTGGGATACAAATATTTCTTTAAGCATGTTACATCAAGGAGCTTCTTGCTAATTGTATCCCTTCTGAGGACCCCGATATCAGTAGCCATTGGCTTAGAAACTCCAAAACTTTAGGGTAAAGTATCTTCCAGAAGAAAGTTGTTCTAATCTAAGCTGGTTCTATCAAGCACGGGTCTCCATGGTAGGCACTATTCACAATTGATTTTGAGCTTCTGCCTGATCTTATTGGGATCAAACTAACTTGAACCTGTTCCCAACAAAATAAAACATTAAAAAAAATGTCACTATGGGGGAACCAAATAACTGTGTAGCATAATAGGCATCATGTTATAGATAGAGAATGGCAAATAGTAAATACCTATAAACTCTAGCTTCATTATAGACAAGGCCTTGACAGACTTATCCACATCAATTGAACTGACTTCAGGTATATAAACTATTGTAGTATTTTATATAAATCATGCTTTCTTTATTGTCAATTTACTTGTACTTACTTTGTGCTTGCAAAGTTTGTTTTTTTAAAATTTTTCATTTATTAATTTAGTCTTATATTAGTTTATATATCTTTCTTGCAAGCACCTGATAGACGAAATGGGCCTGAGTCACCCAATGATATGAGAAGATCATCAAATGGAAGCAATAATAATCCAGTAACTAATCATTCAAGTCCACATACATGATCTTTTTATTAATTACCGTTGTGATTGGTGTATTACTTGGAATTGCTATCTTTTGGTGTACTACTTGGCATTGCTTTTTTTGGTGTAGTACTTGGAATTACTTTCTTTTGGTGTACTATTTGGAATTATTTTCTTTTTAGACTTATAAGTACTTATATCTCAAATGTAGTGTTTATTTTATACTCAAGTAATGTATCTTTTTGTTGGATATCATTATCATCATGTTTATATTATATGTATTTTTGTTTTTATGTGAGATTTGCAATTACAAAAATAATAGCTCAGGGTTTCATATTAGATTGAAAATTCGATATAAATTGGATAAAAGTTTTCATTTATGGTTTTCTAATCTTTAAATTGGAACTATCAATGTTTTGAGAAAAATAACAGTTGACAACCGTCACAATTTACTAAGATCATCATTAAGAGAAAAAAAAGGCGTCAATATCTGCCAAAAATCACATAAAAATGGCAGTTGAAAACCGTCACAATGCATTGAGATGGCCATCGTGTTAAGTAAAGGGAGGTTCTACCGTCGTAATTAACATGAAAAAAGTGGCGGTTCAAAACCGTCGCATTTTACTAAGTAGAAATAGGTGAAAAACGGCAGTTTTAACCCCGTAATTCACATGAAAAAAGTGGCGGTTAAAACCACCACGTTTTACTAAAAATAATGGCACTATTGTAAGTAAAAAATGGTGGTAATAAATGGCGGTTGTAACTGCCATAATTTACTCTTAAAAAAATGGCGGTTCTTGGTGTTGATTGTGGCGGTGCGAGAAATCGCCCTTTTTGAAAATAACGGTTAAAATCGCCTAATTCTCCAAAATAACCGCCGTAATTTATAGGTTTTTTTGTATATCTGAGATACCCATAGAGTATTTATGAGTTTAATGGTAGAAATGACAGATATTGTGTCATCCCTCCTCTCAGAAGCTCTACTAGAGTTATTCCTCACGTTCCACCCTCTAAGTGAGTGGGTTCGAATCATGTAGCCTTTATGTGGATCACTATAGCTATTCTCATTAGATTGTAGCATTATTGCATGATTTTGGAAATGATTATAAAGAGAATATAAATTATTATTGGTTTTGTTAGTTTTATGAGATTATGATCATGATTATATTAGAGATTTATGAGTTTCTGTGATGAATTCAAGAGTAGAATATATACGTATGATGTGGTTTAAACCAAAGAAGAGCTTAGCACAAGCTTTAGAGAAAATGAATATATATATATATATAGCAAGGTATGATTTGGCTTTATGAATAAATATGTTATATGATTTCCAAGTTTTATAATTATGAACCCTTAGTGTTTTAAGCTATGATTTTAGATTTATCAAGTATATGAAAAGATATGTTAGCTTAAGATATGAATTTAGAACTTCAGTTTTATGGTACCAAGAGGTACTGAATTCAATATAATTTATAACAACTACCAGATACATATTCTATGGGCTTGAAATAGAATATCTACAAGTGGGTGATCCCTTAGGTACGATTCTCAAGCTATGCTAAAACAGATTGTTAGAATTATATGAGTCCAAACTTCTCAGAATACTAATTAAGGGGTTCTTGTTAAGGAGGACAGAACACCCACCCTTCTAGTTATGAAATTTCAGTTTTGTTGATTTTATTTATTTCCGTTGAGTTATGTATGATAAGAATTATGAAATCACCAAGGAGGCAATATAGTAAATAGTCATGGAGACAAACCTAGTAAACAACCATAGAGACAATAGTATTAAACGTCATTCAGGCAACCCCCTTTAAACGCCATGGTGGCAAATCCCAGGAAACGAGACCTATTGGGTGCCTCCAGTTTGTGCTGACAGGGACTAGTATGATTTAGCAGGTGCTCTAGTTCGTAGGAATTAAGTACCATCTTTCAGTTATTATATCTATGTATATATGTAAATATGAAGAATACTTTAGAGTTTGCTTATTATTGTCATGAGTATTATTATTATCATGATTTTTTTTATTATTATTATTATGATTTCATACTTCCTGTTGTTGTTGTCCCATGAAGGGGGTACAAGTAGAATTCACTCTGAGTTTTAAATGAAACTTACCCCTCTTATTTCTTTTATTACAGATATACTAGGTGTTAAGGTCATTCCAGTCAGCTCCTTCCAGGAGTAGAGATATCATTAGCGACCCTAAATTTAGAGTAAAGTGTCATTTTGTTGTTCTTAGAGTGCTCTAGTGTCATTGCAGGGTCCGAACCATAGAGATGTTTTATATTTTGTTTTACCATGCATTAGATTATATTGTATTTGCATGATTATAGTTTTCATGTTTTTTTTTTTAAATCTCTATAAAGAGTAATTTAGTATATGTTATATTTTGACTATAGATTTAGAGTTTGATTATGAAACTAATTATGATAATTTAGATTTCAAAGAGAAAATGATTTATGTTAAATATGAAGTTTTGTTTGAATAGGGATTTTATGATTTAAGATTTGCATATAGAGAAGATAAGAGGTTACGAGGCTTACGTGGGGATGTGATTCCTCACGCGCCTATCACATCCCTAAGTTGGATCATGACATCGGTGTATATAGCCGTGATAAAACACTTGAAAATAGCAACTATTCACAACGAATAAGACAAAAAAAAAACTAAAAGAGATATGCAAATGTGAAATCATGTAGTTGCACCTAAAAAAAATCTATTAAATAAAAAGTAGAATCGAACTAAAATAATTGCAATAAAAAATACATTACATATATAAATGCAAAAAAAGAATGTAGACAACAAAAGAATAATGCAAAAGAGAGAAAGAAGAAGAAGAAGAGTGAGAAGATTGAAAATGATGACGGTAAAAGAAGAGCGTAAAAATTGCAAAAAAAGAAAAAAAAAATAGAGACGAATAGAGTGAATGAGAATTATGTACGTTTGATGTTCAAAAGAGAGAAAAATGAATATATATTGATTAGAATATTTCAATCATAATTTATTAAGTATGTTGATCATATTTTGAGTTAAAATTGTCCAATATTTATGTAATTAAAAGTAGAATTTAATATTTGATCATAAATATAGAAATTATTTTTTTAGTATAAAATAAATCAAATTATTACCCTAATTTAGCACATGTGAAGCTAATTATAATAATAAAATTAAACAAATAAGGAATGTTAAAATTTGAATTGTAGAAAAAATATGAAAATTCATTCTTTAATTGTTGCAATACAATTTCACTATTAAATGAGGATAATTTACAATCATATTATAATGATATAATATGATTATGATTTTTTTTAATTATTAATTATTAGAGTTTTAAAAGTTATGGGTTGTAAATTACTCTAGAAGTGACATGTGGCAAAACTTTTCTTGAAATGAATTTGAATTATTAGTAGTAGAGATAAATTATTTATTAATAGTTTCTCTTAGAAAACTATGTAATTTTGCTACATTGAAAAGTTAATGTATCTGGTTACAAAATAAAGGAAGTATTTTGTATCTAGATATGTTAATTTATAGTGTTCTAAGGAGTTAAAGAAATAAATTTTTCCCTTGAAAAGAAGAACTTTTATGTTTTCAAAACTGAAATTCACTCATAAATCTTAAAACTTACCCTTTTTTTTTATATATTCTTATCCAATATCTCAAGAATACTAGTCAGCAAAACCCAATTTATAAATATACTAAAAAAAAAATCAAAGTGATATTTATTATAAAAGGGACCGAGTACTAAGAAAGGCCCAGGGTTCATGGCAGGAAAAATAATTAGCCTAGTGGTGACAGTGAGATTGTCAACAAAGAAACTGAATGACGAAATCTGCCCAACTCGAAGGCAAACCATTTCCAAGCCCTAATCAGATTTTTCATTTCGTGTGTTCTTAGGGCAGTGTTTGTTTATTGTTGAGATAGAAATATGTAGACATCAAAGACAAAGATCTTTTTAGTAGTGAAGATAGAAATAGAGGATAGAAAAATATAAAATTTTTATACTTTTAAAATATAGGGATAAAATATAGAGAAAAACTTGAATTTTTTTTTCTTCCAATAATATCACTATATATATTTATTATTTATGTCTCTACTTCCATTATCTCTATTATCTCTATATTTCTGCCTGCATCCCTTCCCAAACTCTACCTAGTGATCAATCTCTCCATGTTGCATGCTTCCTCACATCAGCCTTCAGCCACGTCTATGAGGCGACTCCTTGCTGCTAATACATAAATAAACATATTTTTAGAATTTTTTCTCAGTGGATTGATATCATGATATCCTTTGAATTCAATATATTTCCTTTTTTATCCAGTATTGACTTTGGACTTTCCTTCGTTTCCTTTCCTAATTACGCTTTTGGAGTTTGAGGAAGTAATCTTTTATTTGTTGAAGAGCTAATATTTTATTGTAATTATTTGTCAAAATAATATAGATATGTGTTGACTTTTAGATGAGTAGATAATTTCAACTATTTCATTCCATGAAATAACCATCCTTATTTTATGTAAACATTTTCACATTCTTTTCGTCAAGATACATTCTTCGGGAAACTATTTGGCGAAAAAAATTTCATTTCGTCGAAACTTAATTTAATTATCCAAAATAAAAGGTCTCGTTTACGAATTTCTAGATCTTAGTGTGTGTTTGAATGGAGCAATTATCAGGGGAAAATGTAATTTTTGAAAAATTTAAAATTTATCATAATAAAATATCTTGTTGGATATTCACTTAGAAGAAATTACAGAATTCTAAGGGGTTTTAAAGAGAGATTTTATCTACCTAAAATAGAGGATTTTAATTTTCAGGAGGATTTTAGAAATCCTTACACGTATAAGTATACATTTTTCTTATTTTGTTAAGTTTTATTTTTATTATATTCTATTACAATTTCTTTATATTTATGAGATTTTTGCTTAATGTTATTTTTAATTAATTTTATTGCATTTTAAATTTTTTAATATTCAATTTATATTACATGATGTTATATTTATGTATTATTTCATTTTATTTATATAACAATTAAATTTTATAATTTAAATTTAAAATATTTTATGAATGAAATTTAAAATATTTTATGAAATATGAACTCATTATAATTGATTTTAGATCGGTTAAATTTTGATTATTAATAAAAAAAACACTTATTTTTTAAAAAATATATTATATTTTTCAAATAAAATATATTAAAATCAAGGTAATATAATTACCTCACAAAAATAAAATATTTTATAAATGAAGGAAATATAATTATCTATCCAAATAAAAAATTTAAAAATTAAAATAAATTTAATTTAAATATTTTAATTTTTTTATATTTTAAATTTTTTTATATTTTAAAAATATTCCATCCAAACACATGTATTTCAAACGGTGATGCCTCTACAACAAAATCTTTTTATATTCCTTTTATAATTCAGTATATATATAATTTTTTCTTGAGCCGAGCCACGCCCCTAGCCACAACCTTGTACGTCAAGAAAAAGAAAATAGACCAAACACTCTTTATCGTTATCATCATTATTAGAGCTAAAGAAATGATTGGAAACTTGGAAGTCAATTTGCATTCTGCTTTCGGGATGGTCATACTTTTGCGCTTTTCATTTAATGTTATCAATGTCAAATTAAGTTATTCGGTAGGACTTATCCGTTTCAGAAAATAAAATTACAAAACAGAATCTTTATTTATTCTTTTGGCACAAAACAGTCTTGTTTTTACAAAAGGAACAAAATGACATAAAGATTATTGCTAACGAGGATGATGTGAGCGTTATCTTAATATATGAGTCTCATTCTTTAAGTTTTATTTGAAGTCAAAGGTCAGCACCAAAATAATAAAAAAAATGATATTATTCGTATATCAATTTACAAGATCAAATATAACACTTCTTTTACAAAAAGAATACGTGTGTGTATATATATATATATGTATATGTATTTAATTTCTATGAATGGAAGTAAAATAGTTAATAGAACTTCACTGAGATGATAAACTATGGTAGATAATTGTAATAATGGATAGTTATTTTATATGACTCTTCATTAGTTAACAGAATAAAACTTTTTTATATTATTAGTTTATATACCTTGCTTTCAATACATACAACATTTTTTCTACTTCAACACTCGTTCAAATTCATATTCACATGCTATGCCCATACAATACATGGGCTTAAATGATACTTGTCTAGAATGAAAGTCAAAGATTATGAGGTCCCTCTGGGTTCGTGCATACTTGGGCCATTTCTTCTCATATATATGTGCCAGTTTCTTTTCAACTTTCCCAAGCATTCATCTTGCTATCACCTGAATTCAGATTCCATGGCAACACCTAAATGCAGCAAACACTTAGTTCTTTGTTCATTGTTGTTTTGTGTTCATGCAGTAGTAGTCTTTGCTTCACGCTCATCAAACGTATGATACTTCCCACCCTTTATCATTAATTCCATAGCATTCATACTCTTCTTGAAACTACTCTAATAAATTAAATCAATCTAATTCCCTATTTTGATTTCTTGATTTTAGAGGCTCAGACAACAATATTATTCACAAGACTGGTTGAACCACGGTGGAGATTTGCTCAACAGAAGATATGCTTACAAAGAGTATAAGATCAGCCCCAAAACGGCACCAAACCTAAGTTTGAAGTGGAGATTCTATGCAGGCAAAGATATCACTGCAACACCAGCAATATATGATGGTACCCTTTATTTTCCAAGCTGGAATGGTAACATCTATGCAGTGAATGAAGCTGATGGATCCCTTGTTTGGAAGCAAAACTTGCAAGATTTGACAGGTCTAAATGAAACTGTTGTCCTCAATGTAAATTGGACAGTGTCAAGGTCAACTCCCACTGTAGCTGGGGATTTACTGATTGTTGGAATCTATGGCCCTGCTGCTGTTATTGGCCTTAAGAGAACTACTGGTGAGCTTGTGTGGTTGACCTATTTGGATCATCATCCTGCAGGACTCATCACCATGTCTGGAACATGCTACAATGGGTCAGTAGTACTACTATCCACATCTTCTTAGGAAGATTTATAATCTGTCCATTCAAATTCACACTCATTCTAACTTTGCAAATGAACTTGGTAGCAGAATACATCGTCTTTGCAACTTTGTTTCCTATTCTATTTTTAGATTCCATCAATGAAATTGTTTTCATAGAAGTTTTCTTCCCTTACCGTCTTTGGTTTATGATCTCCAGTAGAGACTCCCCTATATGCAATGGAGGACCAAAGCCACCCATCTGAAAATATTTAAAAAAAAATAACAAAATCTTCTTGTATTTTTTATTTTTATTATATTTCCTTTTTTAAATGCCTTGCTTCATTCCTGATTAGATATCTGTATTGAACAAAAATACTTTACCATTTTTTAAATATTTAGATAAAGCAACAAACCTAAACCATAAGTGTCTTTGTCTCACTAATTATTCTTTTGTTTATTAATGAAATTGACTTAGTTCATATTATAAAATATCAAGCTTCCATATCTTTCTTGACTAAAATGATAGTATTTTTTATTAAAGAAAAATGTAAGTCTCAAATAACACACGGTTGGTACTTGGTTGATCCATGATGTAACTTTCATATTACAACGAAAGTATTGTTAAAACAGCAACACTCCACAATTTACTAGGCCACGAACCATGGGATAAACCCGAAATTAGATATAGGTTGACATTGATATGTCGTTACAATCACAGATTCTTTTGAACTGTGAATTTTACCATATATGATTCACAGTTAAAATTTTAAATAGACTTCTGCATTAAAGATTTGTTTTCCACTTAACTTATGACTGAATATTCTGTACATATATATAAGCTACAAGCTTGGCCTATTGCTTTGACTGGCTCAGTATACAAGTTCCTCTGAATCACTTGTTTTGACCCTTTTCTGCATCTGTTGCATTACTACATCATCACAGAGGTTACTATGTGGGAACATCTTCACTAGAAGAAGGATCAACCATTGAGCAATGCTGTGTATTTCGTGGTAGCATGGCAAAACTCGATGCTCGTTCCGGTGCCATCATATGGCAGACCTATATGTTGCCAGATAACCACAACAAGAAAGGAGGGTATGCAGGAGCAGCCATTTGGGGTAGCAGCCCTTCCATTGATGCTCAAAGAAGCCATGTCTACATTGCCACAGGGAACCTCTACTCTGCCCCATCAAACATACTTGAGTGCCAAGAAAGGCAGAACAACCAAACAGTGCCTACTCAACCTGACAAGTGTATTGAGCCTGAGAACCACTCCAATTCAATCTTGGCCCTTGATTTGGACACTGGGAATATCAGATGGTTCCACCAGCTTGGAGGGTATGATGTGTGGTTCGTAGCATGCAACAATCCTTCTACTTCAGGTTGTCCTCCTGCAGGTGCCAACCCAGATGCTGATTTTGGGGAGGCACCAATGATGTTGACAGCATATGTAAATGGAACCAAGAAAGATATTGTTGCTGCTGTCCAGAAAAGTGGCTTTGCTTGGGCTTTGGATCGCAACAATGGCAACCTTGTTTGGTTTACGGTAATAGATAATTTATTAGAACAGTTTTTATTTCTATTTTTATTGTATTGAGTAAATTATGACAATTTTGTTGTGGTAAGGTTAGTTTTACATGTGAGTTTAACCTTCTAGTGAGACCCTTAAAATCTTCTGAAGTGGCATGGAGGGGATGGGAAATAGGAAAAGAAAAATTAAGATAAAATGAATGTGTTACTCTTCTGTCATGCTACTAATGGTAACTATATGAAAGATTTTTTTTGTACGCAAGTTATAGACATCATCTTACACACTCATATGAATTGGCTGGAAAAAGTAAAATAAAAAGTTTAAAATGAAAAGGTTCAAAGTGTTTTTCAATTCTAGTTGTAGATGTTAAAAGATGTTGAAGATTGATGTCTATGTCCAGATAACATAACCGTCTAGTTGCCAACATAGAACATCTATTCATGTATTTTCAACATTCCAACCTTATATACTGTGCAGAGTAATAACTAATTAAAGCATAATATGTGACACACAAATCAAGATATGTGGCAGAATAATTAAACTTTGATCTTGTACTCCTCTATAGCTCATTCATATACTTTTGCTGTTTTGCAGGAAGCTGGGCCGGGTGGCTCTGGAGGAGGTGGAACATGGGGTGCAGCAACTGATGAAAGGAGAGTCTACACCAACATTGCAAATTCACTGCTCAAAAACTTCACTCTTGCACCATCAAATATAAGTACAACTACTGGTGGCTGGGTGGCAATGGATGCAAGCAATGGAAAAATCCTATGGTCCACAGCTAATCCTAGTAACAGCCCTGCTAGTGGTCCTGTTAGTGTTGCAAATGAGGTTGTCTTTGCTGGATCAACAGATAGAGAGGGATCAATTTATGCAATCAATGCCAACACTGGGAAGATTTTGTGGTCCTATGAAACTGGAGGAACTGTCTATGGAGGCATGTCAGTTAGCAACGGGTGCATATTTGTAGGCAGTGGATATAATGTTTCTCTGGGAGCTGCCTTGAACATGACCAGTGGAACCTCGCTGTTTGCCTTCTGTGTGTGAGGAAATTTATGTGATCAATATTTGAATGAAAGTAACAGTACATCTTGTACTCTATTATGACTTATGACACTTAACAAGTTGTCATTAAAGTAAATAAGAAAATCAAATTACACGATTAGATGTTTAGCTGAATGTTCTAGCAGTTCCGTTATGGTAAATTTTCCCCTGCCAGATTCTGATATTGGCAAGTGACTGAACCATATGGATCATACGAGCAAATGTAGTGTGACCTAAAGAGAAGTCAATAAAGGAGAGAAATTTGGTGCCATCTCTGCCCATCAAATAATTATTACACAAATGCTGATACAATTCAATAGTTTAAAACACAAAAAACCACACATGTATGAAGCCATCATAGAAAGTTAGAAACCTCTAACCAAGGTGAACGAATAAATAATAAAGAACCAATTACATTTATATGCCTTGAAGTTTGATGAAATTCATTCCAATTCTCCCTATTTGTTTAAATATCACAAACACCTCTTGGACGTATTGTGTAATGTGCAATAAAGAGAGGGGAGGGCGTGTAATGATTTTAAAAAAATTAAGAGAGGTTGGTGTAATGATTTCATAAATTCATAAACTTCCTTAACAAATTTTATAAATAGAGAGAACTTAGATGAATTTCACCAAATTTCAAAGTAGATCAATATATTTTATTTTAGTGAAAATTACACTCACCTCCCTTGAGGTTGAGTAAATACACTTTCAGCTTCTTTTATTTGTTAGGTGACATTGATCTTCCTTAAATGCACTATTTATTATACAATAGAGGGGAAGTCGGTATAATGATTTTATAAATTCATAGACTTCATAAACAATTTTACAAATAAAGGAGGCGGGTGAATTTCACCAAATGTTAAGTGATGTTAGTATAATTTTTCCTTTATTTTATATTTTTTAGAAAGATTCATTGATTAATAAATAAAGGCCTAAGTCTTGGTGCAAATCATTAGGTAAAAGCCTAGTGTACATCAAATCTATTGACACTAAAGCTATAAAAAATCAATTAATGACTACACAACTATATAGTTAAATACTCAGAACAAAAGGACTATCACAACATACTATAATTTGTCCAACAATAATTTGTCCAACAACAAATGGACTAGCGTTACAATTCATTCATTTCTATGATTTTTATTGGTGATATATCCACATGGAGCCAACACAACCATGACAGTAACCTGGCTGGAGGGAGTGGCTGGCCGTGTTTCTCCAAAACTATTTTCCCATCTGGCTGCACCGTTCACAAGCGAAGAGGTTCACAGAGCTCTTTCCAAATGCACCCAACCAAAGCTCCGGCCCAGATGGGTGTCAAGCAATTTATTATCAAAAACTGTGGGAAGTAGTGGGGGAGATGTGTCCGAAACTGTGTTGAACATACTAAACAATGGGGCTGACCCAACCCCCTCAATGAAACCCCTATTTGTTTGATCCCCAAGGTGAGGAAACCAGTGCATGCTAAGGAGTTCAGACCAATTTCCCTTTGTAACGTGGTTATGAAGCTGGTGACCAAGACAATTGCAAACAGATTGAAATATACTCTCCCAAGCCTTATTGGTGATTTTCAAAGTGCCTTTGTTCCAGGTAGGATGATTACAGACAATGCACTGATCACTTTTGACACTTTTCACTGCATGAGGAAAAAAACAAAAGGGAATGTGGGGTATGTGGGCCTTAAACTTGATATGACTAAGGCTTATGATAGAGTTGAATGGAGCTTCATTACTAGAGTCATGGAAAGCATGGGGTTTCCCCAATCTTGGGTCTCATTGGTATCTAAATGTGTTTCTACAGTATCTTTCTCTGTCATGTTGAATGGGTATCCCTGTGAGCAGTTTTCTCCTAAAAGGGGAATCCACCAAGGTGACCCCCTATCCCCGTACTTATTCATTTTGTGTGCTGAAGCCATCTCTACTCAAATTCTAAAAGCTCAAGCAGATAGGGCCATCCATGGGATTAAAATTGCTAGAACTGCCCCGGAAATTGCCCATTTATTTTTTGCAGATGACAGTATCTTCTTCATCAGAGCGACCAGGAGGGAAGTAGAAAACCTGAGGAGGATTCTATTCTCATACCAAAAGGCGTGGGGCAGCTCATTAACTTGGACAAGTCGAGATTTCTTTCAGCCAAAATGTGCCAACAGACAGAAGAATTAGTATCCAAGGATGGTTGAATATTAAGGCGGTGGAAACTCACTCCAAGTATCTGGGTCTCCCTACCTTTGTTGGCAGATCCAAAACCTAGGTCTTTGACTTTATCCAGGAAAGAGTGTGGAAGAAATTGAAAGTTTGGAAGGAGAGTGTTCTGTCTAAGACTAGCAGGGAAGTCCTAATTAAATCAGTGGCATAGGCAATACCCACGTACATAATGGGATGCTTTTGACTACCCAATGAACTCATTCACAAGATTGAAGGCATGATAAGTAGAGTCTAGTGGGGAAGCAAACAAGGTGAAAAGAAGATACACTGGCTGAGCTGGAAGAAACTATGTCAACCAAAGAGCATGGGAGGCATGGGGTTTAGAGGTTTTAGTGCTTTTAACCAGGCGTTGCTAGCTAAACAGGTGTGGAGGCTGATCTAGAATGAGGAGGCACTGGCATCAAGATGTCTGCGGGCAAGATATTTTCCACGAAAAGGCTGTTTGATGTGGAAGTTGGGTTTAGACCGAGCTACACATGGAGAAGCATACACTCAGCTATAGAAGTGATCAAACAAGGTGGTTACTGGAAAGTAGGCAATGGGGTGAGTATCAACATTTGGGAGGATGGATGGCTACCTATGCAGAATGGGCACAAGCTCTGGACCAATCACAGAAACGTGGGTGAAACAAACAACATGCAGGAACTGATGATACCAGGTGAAAAGTGTTGGAATGCCCAGCTTATAACAGACATCTTCATGCGGTTTGAAGCAAACCAGATTCTTAGCATTCCCCTGTCATCAAGGGTCACAGCCTATACATTTATTTGGGGGAGAGCAAAAATGGGTTTTTCTCAGTTAGGACAGCCTATAAGATGATCATGAATCAAGCAACTATGGAAGGACCTTCAAACCCGAACCAAAATGCCTCAAGATGGAGAAGGGTATGGGCCCTGTCTGTCCCTCCCAAAGTTAACCATTTCCTTTGGCGTCTTGTCATAAATATTTTACCGGTCCGGCAGAGGCTGAAGAATAAGGGGATGGATCTGAACCCATACTGCCCAAGATGTGGTTTGGAGGAAGAGTCATTAGCACATGCCTTTAGAGATTGTGTGTGGGTCAAGAAGCTTTGGCTCATGTCCCTGTTGCCTCTGATCCGAGAAGGAGACGAACAACAACCAGTGGAAGTTTGGCTTGAGAAGTCACTTAACAGGTTAAATATACAAGAAGGTGAGATGTTTGTAGCCCTACTTTATGGGATATGGCTTTCTCGGAACAAACTTTGTTTTGAGTCCCGTGACACACAGGCTGAAGTGGTGATTGCCAATGCGCTCTCAGCCATCAAATCTTTTTCAGAGCTCAAAAGCAAACATGGGGGTTGAGGGAAAACGCAACTGAAGCACAAGAAGAAACCCAAAGCACCTGGACACCACCAACAGCAGGAAGATTTAAATTAAATACTGATGCAGCAGAGTTGGGAGTGAATGAATGGGGATTAGGTGCAGTGATTAGAGATGAATGGGGTAATCTGATGTTAGCAGCCTCGGAGAAAATCTACATATCATCTGAAGCGCGACTAGCTGAAGCAATTGCCATGAGGTGGGGACTAACTATTGCAGCAGAAACTTCCTTCAGAATTGTAGATGTGGAGTCGGACTGCATGGAGTTGGTAAAAGTAGTAAATGGGATTAAGGAAGACTCAACTTATGTGGCAGAGGTAGCTCGTGACTGTAAAGTGCTAGGTGCTGGTCTTGGTTATTGCAACTTCTTGCACACTAAGAGGGGTGGTAATAAAGTGGCCCATCATTTAGCCAAATTCATAGCCCAGGTCGAATCTTATGTATGGTTAGAGGAGGGTCCTTTTGACATCATGAATATTGGAAGTGATGATAAGTCCTCTTACTCCAATTAATGAATCAGTTCCCTTGACAGTAACCCATATTCTCATGCAAGCCAAGCCCATTCCCAAACGACGTCGTATGAAGGAAATAATAACACACCCTCGTTCGGCTGCGTCCATTCTTCTCTGATATTCCACCTGCCTTTGTTTTGAGCATCGCAGCTGCTTCAGTGAACAAAGCCCCATACCATAAACCCTCAAATGGGTTACCTGAGCAAAGCTTCAAGGACCCTGAAGCAATCAAATTACCTCTCACTCTTGCGCAATTCTACCCTTTTCCCATTCAACCCTTTAACCAGCACAGCCACTACCACAACCCATCAACAACGTGCACTCTTCTGTTCCCAGACACGCCAACAAAACAGCAAGGATAAGAGTGTCACAGATTTGAGCCAGTATCCTCCAGAGCTCATCAGAAACTTCTCAATCATTGCACACGTTGATCATGGCAAGTCCACCCTCGCCGATCGCCTCCTAGAGCTCACTGGAACCATCAAAAAAGGCCATGGCCAGCCCCAGTACCTCGACAAGTTGCAGGTGCTCTATCTATATAGTCAGAAAAATTTGCGATTTTTTCATATGGGTTTGCTTTTTGGCAATGTTATGTGAAATGGGTGTTATCCAAAATAGTGAACAAAAATTTCAATTTTTTTCATGTGGTGTGCATTTTTGCAATGTTATATGAAATGGGTGTTATCCAAAATTGTGAAAAAAAAAACACAACTCTTTTTTTCCCTTTTTTTTTTTTTGGCAATGATATATGAAATGGTTGTTGTGCAAAATTGTGAAAATTTTGAACATTTTTCATGTGGGCATGCTTTTTTTTATTTCTTTTGCTATGTTATATGAAATGGGTGTTTGTTGCTTTTTCGAAAAAGTGTCGTGTTAAACAAAGAGGTGGAATGAGATAATGAGATGGTCCAAAAAAACAAAAATGGAAATTTTGTAACTTTAGTGGAAAGTGTTGTGTTTCTTGATTTTTAGTTTTTTTTTTTTTTATGGTGATGAATTGGTGAAGTTTGAAATGCTTTAGGTTGAGAGGGAAAGGGGAATCACAGTTAAAGCGCAGACAGCAACTATGTTCTATAAGCACATAAAAAATGGTGATGATGGTAGTGATGGAAAAGAGTCACCTCAATTTTTGCTGAATCTTATTGACACTCCTGGGCATGTAGATTTTAGCTATGAGGTGTCAAGGTCACTGGTAGCTTGTCAAGGTGTCCTTTTGGTTGTTGATGCTGCACAAGGAGTCCAAGCTCAAACCGTTGCTAACTTCTACCTTGCTTTCGAGTCTAACCTGACAATTGTACCTGTAATAAACAAGATTGACCAGCCAACTGCTGATCCTGATCGTGTTAAAGCCCAATTGAAATCGATGTTTGATCTTGACCCAAGTGATGCATTGCTAACATCTGCTAAAACTGGGCAAGGTCTTGAGCAAGTCCTTCCGGCAGTTATAGAGCGCATACCTCCACCTCCTGGGAGGAGCGAATCTCCTTTACGCATGCTTTTGCTTGATTCATATTATGATGAATACAAGGGGGTAATATGCCATGTTGCTGTTGTCGATGGTGTTCTGCACAAGGGGGATAAGATTTCATCTGCCGCTACTGGTCAGTCATATGAAGCTTTGGATATTGGCATCATGCATCCTGAACTTACACCTACTGGAATCTTGCATACTGGGCAAGTTGGGTATGTTGTAAGTGGCATGCGCTCAACCAAAGAGGCACGTGTTGGAGATACAATTCACCACACTCAAAACACTGTAGAGCCTCTTCCAGGTTTAGCCGCCATCTTTTGTCTCTCATCTCCAGACATTAATTTGTTAGCTCTTTGGTTGGAAATCATAAAATTACTTGTTATCTACATTCTATTGTTCAGTCAAGGTTGTGAAACCCTATGATCCATGCATGTTGGCTATTCTCACTGTCCTTTGGTACATTGTATTTCTATTTCCTAGAATCTTATAGACCCCATTCACTTTTGCTACACTTTTAGGTAATTGTCTTACGGAGAATAAAATGAGTTCACTTATTTGCTTGACCATTATTAATTTTCCTTTGAAAAATAAATACCTGAATAAGCAACCTGATGTGATATTATATTTATTGCTCTTTCTTTTCGCCTCTGAGTATAATAATATTATCATATATAGTATCTGTGGGTGCATTTCTTTGTCTTAAATGCCTTCTTTTTAAATTAACATTTGATAATTTTAAACTGCAGGATTCAAACCAGCAAAACATATGGTATTCTCTGGTCTTTATCCAGCAGATGGATCTGATTTTGAAGCACTCAACCATGCAATAGAGAGGCTGACATGTAATGATGCCAGCGTCTCTATTACTAAAGAAACTAGCACAGCTCTAGGTCTGGGGTTCAGGTTGGTATCTACTACTAAGAATGGGGTGGGAATTTGTTTCTGCGGCTTCTGCTGAAATTTGAAGCATAGCTAGCTACATGTGGAGTAGCTTTCTCATGTATCTTTTTGTATTTAATCAGGTGTGGGTTCTTAGGCTTACTTCACATGGATGTTTTTCACCAAAGGCTTGAGCAGGTAATATATCCCTGTATGGAAATGAAATGATAACTTTAAGCTGATGATGAAGATAAACTTTGCAAAATGGCATACCTTAAATTTTTTAACTGTATGTATGCTTCATAGGGATTGTTAATGCAATTTGTCTTGGAATAAGTGATATTTCTATGTATGCCATATATTAGGAAAATTTGATAAATTGATCTTGATCTAAAAACTTTATTTATTTATTTATTTGTTTTCATCTATGGTGAAAAATATTATGTTGGTGTAAACAGGAGTATGGAGCTCATGTTATCTCAACAGTTCCTACTGTGCCTTACATATTTGAATACTCTGATGGAAGGTAGATAACAAAGTTGTATTTGTCAGGCTATGTTCCAACATGATTTACTAATGTTTGAGGTGTGTTTTCCAGCAAATTAGAAGTTCAGAATCCTGCTTCATTACCCTCTAATCCCAAGCAACGAGTGACAGCCTGTTGGGAACCTACAGTAATAGCTACTATAATCATTCCTAGTGAGTAAGCTCTTGTACAACCCTGAGTATAATTTATTTTATGCTTTTGGAGATACTATTCTTGATCTGAATTTATTGTTTAAGGTATGTGGGACCTGTTATTACCCTTTGCTCTGAGCGTAGGGGTCAACAATTGGAGTACTCATTCATTGACAGGTACAAGTTTGCCTATTTTCCATTTCATTGACATATCAATCCATGAATAATATCGTGAGAAGTGATGTGATTTGATAAGGATATTAAGCTCAATGTGCAAACTTTCCCTCAAAAATGGACACTAACTTCGATGTTTAGCTTTGTGTTTCTGTTCATGAACTCATCCATGGTTGAGAGAATGGTATTGATCATTTAAGTTTCACTTCTACAGTCAACGAGCATTCATGAAGTATCGAATGCCTTTGAGAGAAATTGTTGTCGACTTTTATAATGAATTGAAGAGCATAACATCAGGCTATGCATCATTTGATTATGAGGATTCCGAGTAAGTGCTCATCACTTTCCCTCTCCCTATATGATTATTATTGTGCATCCACTCCTACTTACTTTAGATATTAATGACATACTGTATTGTGTAGTTTGAACAATTATTTGGTGCATGTCAATGTACATTGATATGGATCAGTTAAGATATCTAGTGAAGATCCTTCTCCCATTTTCATCTAATTTTATATAATTGGCTGTCATATGAGATCAAAATGTATAAGCAAGTAAATCTGCATAATTGGAGGAGCATACTTTATAATACATTCAATGGGTGCAATTACAGTTATCAACAATCTGATCTAGTGAAACTCGATATTCTCTTGAATGGGCAACCTGTTGACGCGATGGCAACTATTGTTCATAACATGAAAGCATATCGCGTTGGACGTGAACTGGTGGAGAAATTGAAGAAAGTCATAGACAGGTCTTTTAGTTTAAGAAATAATTTCATTTGTTTCACACCTCTGCTTTAGCTTCTACTCATCCCAAATTTCTCTAAATTGTGAACAGGCAAATGTTTGAGATAAGCATACAAGCTGCCATTGGGTCAAAGGTTATAGCAAGAGAGACGTAAGCTTCTGTTTAAAGTACTATGCTAATTTGTCCTTTTGGATTGCTGTAAACCCTGTAGCCTTTTATATGTAATTGTTAATCTTGATCAAAGTCTTCATTACGTTAGTCATTTTATTTCCAATAGCATTTAGGTAGAATGGTAGATGGATTTTAAGATACCTAACAAAAGCAAAGGATGGAGGATTGAGTCATTTGTTGAAACTCTCTCTCTACATTTATTGTAGGATTTCTGCATTAAGGAAGAATGTTCTTGCCAAGTGTTATGGTGGTGATGTTACGCGAAAGCGGAAGCTGTTGGAGAAGCAAAAGGAAGGAAAGAAGCGAATGAAACGTGTTGGGTCTGTTGATATACCACAAGAAGCATTCCATGAACTATTGAAGGTTTCATAGCTGACATGTTTGGAGATAATTGTGTTATTAGACATTGGTAATGACTTTTTGTTTCCCTGTGTAATTTTCTATAAATATTAAGTAGCGAATTGGTGGAAAGAATTGCATAGAGACTATAGAGTTTTGTCTTAGATTGATCTGAAATGAAAAGCTAAAACTTAGCCACTGTGCTGATAAAGAAAAAGGGTAATAAAACAACCCAAGTTATGGGGTTGGCTTTAATTCAAGTCTAATACCTATTGATTGTACGGTAATTTGAAAAACTATGCATCTATTTGTATAAAGGCTGCATTATGCATTATCCTTTGACATCTAACTTTAACACACAGCCGTATAGTATGCTTCAGCTTTGGCTTTGTTAATGTTTTTTACAAGTCTTTGCTTGAGCATTTCTTACGGCTATCTAATATTAAGGGTATGTTTGGTTAAGGGGTGAAATTGAGGGTAAATTTTTCATGGATGAGCTCTGTGTAAATTTACACATAAAGTTCATTCATGAAAAATTACCCCTAACCGAACATACCCTAAGTTTTAGATTTGAGCCAGGCAAGTTTATCAAACCTTTGATTCACTAGCCGTCCTTAGTGCCTAGTAGCATTTTGCTGCAAAAACTGTGCAGGGTGTTCCATTAAAGTTGTTCATTCCTATAATAATGCAGTGAAGTAATTGAGTTTTTTGCCCCCATTTTCCCTCTTGTTTCTGTTTTGTAGGTTTTGTAACCTGATGGCCTCACAAGATTTAATGTTGTGGAGGCAGAAGAGGGCTACATGACACAATAGCTGAAATGATGAAAGCACTTTACTTGGCTGGTTTAATGGAAAGCTCCTCTTTAGCATTTCAAATCGACCTCGTTGACAAGTGCAAATGACTTAAAATTGCTTTCTATCAGTTGGATCCGTGTTCTTCCATTTATTGATGTTATTTGGTGGAAACTGTAACATCAGAGGTTGATTTCTTTCTCACAAAGTTTGGGGTCGGAGAAAACGAGTTGCTGTGTAGTTACTGAATCTCAGCCACGATCTTTGTACATAAACAGGTTTAAAATTGTTCAGTCTGTCTGATGAATGGTGACACCTCCACAAATTCAGAAAACATTCTTGATTTTTTTTTTTTTTTTTCGGTTTCCTTGTTGGTTAATATTTGTGCTCACATTCTTAAAAGACAATCATCACTTCATTTTACAAAGCCTATTAATCTCAAGGGCACTGCCTCTCATGTCAACTTGGTGTGTTGAGGAAAATAAATCTTCCTGTATGCTAATTCTGATCAACAACAAAAATAATCACGATATGGTTTGAACTCAAATAATCATTTGAGAGCATAGAAATCATTTTATACAGCATAGCTCTTCGGCTAGTAAACAATGAAAGACGCTTGTATCGAGATGAGATGAATGTATTGTATATCTATATCTATGTGAGCCTAGTATTCTATTATGATATTCAAATAACACTACTCTACCACACTATTGTAAAAGGTGAATTTAGGTGATAGACAACTTGTTTTATGGTCGTGGTGATAGACAACTTACTGTAAAGAAACAGATAACTAATATTCTGAATTAGAAAAGCTATTAGGATTGGTTTAGTGGTGAAAAGTTTAAGTAGTATGTATAAATCTTAGTTTTAAATCTCATTATGATCAATATAATTTCTGAAGTATAGAAAAAAACAAAAAAACATTCTGAATCAGAAGTCAATGTTTAGCTTTTAATATAGAGTCAACACGTGGAACCTCTTGCTTCATATCCTTCTTCATTCCTTAATGAAGTGTTTGAATTTCTCTCTCCCAACTCTGCCTCCATGACATGTTCATGTCCCAGATATTATTTCCAGAATGTAATATGTTTGAATAACCAGATAGTGTTTTGGATAATAAGATGACATCAAGGGACGCCAGCTGCAACATCTGCTCTGGTTAATTCACCTCATCTCACACGAATTATTAGTCACTACACACATGCATCAATGCAGTTGCACTTTTACACAATGTGAACTAACTGATATCTTCCGTATAGTCCTCCACTTTGTGCGTGTTTGAATTCTTGGTTGGAACTTCGAAATTATGATTTTGAGTAAAAGTTAAATTGCGATTTGAATGAAAGTTGTAAGAGAGTTTTTTTGTCTAAACAACTAGACTAGTTGACACAAATAATGTTAGTTACACATCACCAAATCTTGCACATCTTTTAACATCAGCGTAAGCGACAAAGTTAAGAGTTTGATTCTGCAAAAATTTTGATGCAAGTGGTAGAAAAGTGTGCGAATGTGAATTTCTGTGCTTAAGTAACATCTTTCGTACACAAGGGTAAACAATTTGGGCCACCAATTTGGCAACATGACATAAAATAGTACCAATGTACACAATGTACAATGTTTTAACTTTTCTGCTCTCCCTGTCTTTCTTCTCTGTTCCTATACATATCATGTGATCATTGGACAGCATTGAAGTTGCTGCAGCACCCATTTTTATTTTTCAAATATAATATAACTACGAGGACTATGAATGAATTTTTTTTTTAGCAATTTTTCATGTCCACAAAATCCACTTTGCATAGAATTGGGGAAGTGGTGCCAGTTGGAAGCTTGATACTTCCGTAGAAAACAACCTGTTGACAACATGTCCAAGGTTGAACTAGCATCCAATCCAAACACCAGGAAAGCAGTACTATGAAGCAAAATGAAACAACGGAAAGATAAAACAAATCAAAAGCATGGAAGTACTGACATAATTTGCACTAAACACAATACCATCCATTCCCATTAATAATAGATGCAGAAACATATTAAATTAAATGATTGTACTGACATTTTAGCACCATATCTATACCAATTCACCAAGTACATCAATTTTTTTTCCGTCTCCAAATCATCACAAATGAAATGACTAGGCAGGCAAACTAGCTCATTGCCTTTGCACCTTCCTTCTGCCTTCATTTTCCGGTGCAGCATAACTTTTGTCCTTTCCTGTTTTTGGTCTATTTACACACTAACTCAACTGTAGACTGATGACAACACCTAGTGGCTCATGTTCCATAAAGATGAAAAAAGAAAAAAAAAAACTAAAAAAGGACTATAGACCAAAGATGATCAAGTTTCACTACAGGACAGAAAAGGGTGGCATCAAATGGGAAGAGCATTATTGGATAGACAAATAGAAATTGTCCACAGGAACATTTGACCGCAGCAATTGACAACAGAAGTTCTTTTCAGCTCTCCACAATCTTTGGGCCATTGTACATTTGTCCAACAACTTTTACATCATCAGGTTTGTCCCTCTCTTGAAGCCATTCATAAGCATTCCTTTCCTCTTCTGGTATGGATAATCCATCAACTGAAATTACAAAAAAATAAAAAAATAAATAAAAGTTCAAAGCAAAGTTGGTAAGAGAAAGCAGGCACAAAAAATAACACGTATATGCCATTGAAGGGTGATATTTATAGTTTTAGAAAAAGCCAAGTTGTGCACATTATTGAAACTTAGGTGAACTCAAAAGGATCTTTGCATTTTGTAATGGATTTTAGTGGCACCATGTTACATATATACCTGAAAAGTTGGAAAAGGGGAAATTAAGGTAGTATGCACAGTGCCTTCCTTCAGGATCATTGTATGGAGGACCGAGCACATCCAGAACCGCGCAAGCTGTCACTGCTGTGAAGCAATGCAAGTTGCCGCCATCAGCAGGATAGAGGATGGAGGGGTTGCAAGGAGCAGTGAAATCAGAATCAACCTTAACTTTAGCCAACCGCATCTCCGGAGTCTGGGCTGGCAATATTTTGAACATGCATAGTATTGATCAATACTTACTAGTTTGCAAAAGACAAAGAAATCATCGTTTCAAACGCTAGACTGAATATGTCCTTTCTTACATTTTCCACGCATAACAAGAAAAGCATAAAAATAGTCCACAAAGACAAGCACATAATAAATATATGTCTTTCCAAGTATCATGAGCTCAGACACAACAAAATGACTGGTAGGAGCAAGGATGATTGTAAAACAGAAAAAAATCCTCAATATTGAATGACTTAAAATGAATCACACACGTTACGTATCCTCAGACTGGTGAGAAGAATCTGTATAACTAGAAAAAACTGTTTTATATTTGAGAGTTCAAATGGCATTAGCTATTTTTCAAGTTTATGTAAAGGGGTTCATATCTTGGAAATAACCTCTTTGCTTTTGAGGATAAGACTACCTTTATCTATCCTCCTTAGACTCTACCAGGTAAAAGTCTAGTTTACTAAGCTGTCTTATATACATTATTCTTATTTAAATTTCTGTCATATCTGTTATCAACATGACAACATCGTACAGAAAAACCGTATAACCTTTGAACATGGATAAATATTTTATTCTTCTCTTTTTCTGATTAAAGGGTATCATTGAGGGGATCTGCCGTACAACATGAGAGATTGTGAAAAGTACAATAGTGAAAAGAACTAAATAGGAAAACACTCACTTTCTGATGGTTTGAAAATGGTTGGCATATCAGGAGGCAAGTCAACGACCCAATCATAAGATTTGATGTGCATGGTACCAAAGAGAAGCTTGCTGAAAACCGTCATTCCAGGATGATTATGAAGGGGAATAACTCCGGAAGGTGGCAAGCAAAATATTCCCATCTAAAAAAATAAAATAAGTTACACATCAACAAAACAGCACTATTATGAAAGCAGTTCAAGTTATAGCTCAATTACCGAGAATTTTTCACACGCATAAATGTGCAGGTATGTAATTTTTGGGGTCCTTTGAGCACTGTCTACATTGAAATATGGCATGTCAGGTTTCAAGCCAACATCTTCTGGCTGTATTGGATCTGCAAAAAATTGAATTGAATCCAAAGCTAAATGCTTTGCATGGGATATGAAACTCAGACAAACAAATGAAAAATGGTACTAACTACTGGTATAATAATTCTTGGCATAGTGGTCCAGGTAACTGTTTGTGTCCTTGTGAGTTTATTGCAAAGGACTATTACAAAATAGTGAAATACCCAATAGCTGTATCCAGGTTCAGATATATATATTTATATATAGATAAAACCAAAACAGTGTCACTGTCACATCATTTTTCCATCCATAATCTTAACTCACATTAAATAATGTGTTTTTGCTTTTTGGGACTTGGCTTTCAAGCCACCGACCAATTATTCCTTCCCGACATTTGACAATCACTATCAAATTTTTTTCTTTTTGCCAAAAACATTCAACTTGCTATCATGCCTACTGATTGATTGTTTCCTGGCAAATAATAGGGACTTTCAAGTTTCAAATCTATACAAACCAGCTAACATGGCCCATTATTACTAAAGGACCCTTAATTTAGGGGCATAATGAATCCAAATTAACAATTATGCGCACAAATTGTCCAATGAGAATGAGACACCAGGAGAGGAGAGAGAAGCAACTTAATCACTCAAAGGCAGCATCTGATTGAAAGAATTTGTCAGGCATTTAACTTTACTATGATATGCTATAATGCTAATGGTCCCCTTCAAATGCATGGAACATAAAGAATTGACATCATGGAGTAAGCGGAAAACAGCAATGCAAATATATATCACTTGGGGAACAAGAGGAAATTGTAGTATTTATTTGTTAACCCCAAAACCTTGTAATGTAATATTAATATATTAATATATATAAAATATTAAATAAAAATACACATACGCATGCAAATGCACGTAAGACAAAAAGGCATATTATAATTAGCATGTAAAAGAGCAAACACCCCACCACACAAAAACAATGCAGGGTAAAGAAAAACATTAGAAGTTGGTGCAAAGTGTAAAATTAGAGCAATACGTTAAAAAAATCATAATTCAAAATTAAGTAATTGAAATGTGACAAAAACAAAATCAGGTAGCTCTGGCTTGATCCTTGCAAGGCTACAGAGCCGGAAAACAAAATGATCAAAATTGTAAAAAATAAAAAAAATGACATGTACCTCACTAGAAATAATCCTGAAGAGAGTTAAGAATCACAGAAAAGAGACAATTTTCAAATCAGAAGCATAACCCCAGTTGTTAAAACCACTCAATTGTAACACATAACCCAATACATAAATAAATAAAAAACACAAAAGTAACGAAAAGGCAACAATTTCCACACGTGGAATAGGAGCACCACATCAAAACATACCTAAAACAGAGCGAAGGTTCTCAATGTGCTGAGGTGGAGGGACAACCCCAGGGCCACCATTGGCGAAAACTTGAGTGCAAGTCTCGAACAGCTTCTGAACCGGCGACATCGACATCTTCCTCTGACGATATCGCCGGTTCTTCCTAGATTTGCTGTTCGTATTCGTCTCTCTCTGCACCTCACAGTCCTCTTTCCCTTTCCTATCAGACAAGTTCTTCCCAATCCCCATTCAATCCCACTCAACACAAAACAAAAAGCAAAGAACGAACCAAGGTGGTTCAACACTGGAATGCAGAACAGAACAGAACATAACAGAACAGAGCAACCAGCTGAATACAGAACAAGATAAAAAAGTGAACTTTCACATGGGAATGGGATAATCTCAGGTGAATTGATCTCAACAATGTGAAGGATGGAATTATGGGAAATGGGTGTGAAAGAAAACGGGGAAAAATTTGGAGGAAATGGATACCCCAGAAAGGAAAGAAGAGTTTCCCCTGAAATAGAAGAACAGAGGAAAACAGGGGAAGTGGGGAGAACAAAGAAAAACCAAAAAAACAAAAGGTTAAGAGAATCTAAGGAGGTTTTGCACAGGTAAAGAAGGGGTAAAAGGAAGAGGATTGTAGAGTGGTGAAAAGGGTATTAGCAACTGAACATGAAGAAAGTAAGAGAGAAGGGGGAGAGAATGAGGGAGATAATGTAAATTGCTGTAGGTGTTGGATTGATATAAAAGCGGAGAGGGAATGAACCAGAAAGAGATAAAAAGAGAAGGAGAGAGAAAGAGATATATATAGAGAGAGAGAGGAGAGAGAGAGAGAGAGAATTAGTTTTGGTTTTTTGTGGGAAGTGAAAGTGGAAAACCAGGGGCCATGTTTCCAGTGGGCTGTTCAAATAGCGGATTATTATCATTTATCTATATCTTCTCTTGTAATGTGCAGTCTTATTACCCTTCTTTTTTTCCACACTTCATTTTGCTTTGCCCCTTGTTTATGCACTTTTCACCTTCTATGCCCATTCCTCTATTATTTAATATATTAAGTGGTTATAAAGTTTTCACTTTTATTTTAACTATTATAACATAACATTGTTTAAGAAAGATTATTATATATATTTAGTCCAGAGATTTTTTTATTTGAATTATATTCTTACAATCAAATAGTTTTTATTATTTTTAAGAAAATAAAAAAATTGTTTTATTACTTATAGTAGAATATTATAATTTCTAATCATGTGATTGACCCTATCTAATCATAAAATTAATTAGCTATTGTCACAAAGATATTGGTAGAAATATGTAATGTGTATTCTTCATTTTTATAGATTTGAACTTTGAATTTTTTTGTGGGATTTCTCTAATATCTGGTCCTTATAAAATTTAAGAATAGTGATATCTTGTAGTTATTTATAATTAAAATTGTTCCATGTGACCCACTAATTTAATTTATTAAAATATAGAAAAATAATAATACAATTACAATCATTAAAAATAATAAAAGTACCAGTATGCATAAGGTATCAAAATAAAACTTTTTTTGCATACATAAAATTTAAGATGAGAAGATGACGTCCTAATGTAAGATATGAAAGATATCTGGGCTTAAAGAGCAGAAATTAACATTTAGCTCGTCTCAAAGATAATTTATTTATAAAAGAATTTTTTGAAGTAATTTTATATTTAAATTGATTAAATGAGAGTATATTTACGTGCAATTATTGTACACGTTAAATATAATATATTTAAATTAGAGTGAAATTAATTTTTTTTTATTATTCATATGTTAGAAACGATTTACTCATGGATATATAGAGTCATAAATTTAGAGTAAATTAAAGAGAAGACCAAACGTATATAATATATTCTCGTTTTCTTCTTCTTTTTCCTTTATTTTTTGTATTTGTTATAGTTTAATTTAATTTGATATTTGGTACTGTTCAGTTTCAACTAAAACAACTCAATAACTGGAGAGAAGTAATACACATCTATCACTACACTTATACCATATACTTACACCAAGTTAAAAGTTATAAATTAATATGTAAAAATTTATAAATCAATATGCAAAATGTTATAAATCAATATGTAAAAAATTGTAAACTAATATGTAAAAACTTTTTACATATTAATTTACAACTTTTTGTATATTGGTTTACAATTTTTTGTATGTTGATTTATAACTTTTAACTTGATGTAAGTATATGGTATAAGTGTGATGATGGTCATTTATCATTTCTTATAACTGGAAGGATTATATAGAAATTTAATGCATTTTATGGGGCCATTAAGTAGTCATGAAGATTGCAAAAAGTCCATTACATCCCCATATTTGTTTGCCTCCACCCTATATATTACTTGCAACTTTTGAATGCTACAATTATAAATCATTCTTACAAATCCTTCGTTAAATAGATAATTTTTAAAAACTATCTATACAATGGATTATTTTTATTTTTAGAGGATCTCTAAATCCAATAATCAAAGCTTATATTTATAAGCTAACACACTAGCAAAGTTTTTACTGGTTGAAACTAGTGATTTAGTGTCTTAACTGAGTCAGTTACCAGGTTAGATTTGATAACTATGGTTAAAATCACAATTATTTTATATCAAGACAATCTTACTTAAGTTGGATAGAAATTTAAGGCTAGATCTTGAAACCTCTAGTTTGGTTAGAACAATGTCTTATCCACTAATCTATGTGTTTGCCGATTTTTAAGAACATTGATTAAGAAATAAAAAATAAAATCATATGAAGTATTGAAAAAAAATAAAGTAATTTGCATAACTTTTCACAAAAGGAAGATTATCAAATTCTGCTCAAGCAAAAGTAGACCTAAATGAACTCTATAAATTTTGGTGAAATCTCATCCTTTTTAAATTCCAGTGTTGATCTCTTTCTTCTTACAACATGATCATATGATAACCAACATAAAACGATCTACTATTTCTGTTCTGTCAATGGTTTAAGAGCCATTAGTCCATTATATTGGCCAATAAGATAGCCTTTATAGCAATCTCGAGAAAAACACTAGATTTTCCTGCCAAATTATCGTCTTTTAAATTCTAAATTTCAAACTTATTTATTTCTTGAATTTAATATTTAAAATTTAGGATTTTTCATTGGGCTCTTATTAATTCTTGTATACATGATATTGACTTAGTGTGTTTGGATGGAGAAATTATAGAAGGAATGTAATTTTTGGAAAAATTTAAAATTCATCAATGTAAAATATCCTGTTGAATATTCACTTAAAAAAATTACAGAATTTAAGAAATTTTAAGGAGAAATTTTATCTACCTAAAATAGAGGATTTTAATTTCTACTTATAGAGAGGAAATTTTAAAAATCCCTATATGCACAAGTATACGTTTTTCTCATTTTGATAAGTCTCACTTTTATTATATTCCATTATAGTTTCTTTATATTTATGAGATTTTTTTAAATATTATTTTTAATTCATTTTGTTGCATTCTAAATTTTTTAATATTTAGTTTATATTACATGATGTATATTTATGTATCATTTTATTTTATTTAGATAACAATTAAATTTTATAATTCATATTTAAAATATTTTGTTAATGAAATTTAAGATAATTTATGAAATATGAACTCATTACAATTGATTTTAGATAGAGTGAATTTTTATGATTAATAAAAAAAATTTATTTTTTTTAAAAAAATTACATTAAAAAATATTAAAATCAAGTTAATGTAATTACTCCACCTAAACAAAGTATTTTATAAATGAAGGAAATATAATTATCTATCTAAATAAAAAATTTAAAAATTAAAGAAAAATTCATTAAAGCATTTTAATTTCCTAACATTTTAAATTTTGTTAAATTTAAAAATACTTCATCCAAATACAAATGAATTCATGAGCACATATATAAGTAGTATCTTCTTCCCCATACATATCACCACATATATTTTAAAACATTTATCAGTTATCATTACTAAAACTTAACACCTCTCCTCAAGGTTGAAGGCCTATCTAATTCAATCTCAAACTTCATGCCTTCTTGAAAAATTTCGTCAATCGAAAATATTAAATGGATATGAAGGAATATCATATCTTTCGCATTTTCACTTGAAGATGTATATCTATTTTTTTTTAAAAAAAAAAGAATTTGCTAAAGTATATTCTAAGAGTGCTGATTGAGAAATTAATAAAAAAAATACATAATATTTAATTTTTGTATCTTTTAACTACTCTAGGATAATTTGGTGAAAGTCATAAAATCCTTTTCAATGAAGATACCTTCACAGAATTTTGCTAGTGATCAAGAGCCATTGGCCAATTGCCCCAATAAGATTCCCACTAGCCATCTCAAGGCAATACAAGATTTTAGAGCTACATTCTAGCCTTTTGATTTTTAAAATTATTAATTTCTTGTGTTTTGGCTCTTCAAGATTTAGGATTTTCATTCAATAGTATTCAATTGTTGTGACGAAAATAATAATGTTTAATATATTTTTATACTTGGTCTCTTTCATAATGTTTTTATGCTTTAAATTATATGTCTACTTTAAATATCAAAAAGAAAGTTTGTAAAATTATTTTACTTTTTACTATTATCAAAATGATTTATAAACGTTCTTAATCTATGTCAAATTTCTTTATTAATATATTGTCAAATGCCTGCTTCATTTGCGGAAAGGGGACATTTTGGTAAAGATTATTGGTTTAAGAAGAAGATGGCAGAGGCAACGCTGCAACCTAGTCGTCTGAAGGGTGACGTCGAAGAAGATGGGACGCTTCCGCTTCACTGGCAATAAAAGAAGACATTTGCCAAGAAGAAGAAATAAATTTTGACAACATTGATGAAGAGTTGAAGGAGTCACCAAAGATAGAAGCGCACTCGTAAGCTCATTGCAGGTGTTGATTACAATAGGGATTGGATTATCAATTCAGGATGCTCCAATCACATGACATGTGATAAGGAGAAGCTGGAAAGCACAACAGAGTACAAGGGTAATTGAGTTGTGGTGACGACAGACAATTCAAGGTTTCCAATTACTCATGTTGGGAAAACAGTGATCTCACCTCGCTCCAGTGACGATAGAAAGCTTCCAGAATGTTTATTACGTACCTGGAATGCAGAAAAATTTACTTTAGTATTACAAATAACAAAGTCAGGGAAGTATGTGGTATTTGGCCTAGAGGATGTTAAGATATATGACAAGATGAAAATTATTAGACACCTGTATTAAAGCGGCAGCATTTAGAGTTAATCTACTTAATGTCTATAGAATCTGCTTACGTAGATAAGACTCGAAAGAACGAGACGGTGGATTTGTGGCATGCATGCCTTGGGCACGTGAGTTATCACAACAAGTTGAAGGTGATGATGAAGAAGACAATGCTCAAGGGTCTCCCTCAATTGGAAGTGCGAGAAGACGTCATATGCATCGATGTTAGTATGGTAAGGCTCACCAACTTCCATACGGAAGTTCAAAGTTTCAAGCTAAAGAGCTATTGGAACTGGTTCACTCGGATGTACTTGGACTAGTTAAACAACCTTTGATCAGTGGATATCGTTACATGGTGACCTTTATTGATGATTACTCAAGGTAAGTATGGGTCTACTTTATGAAGGAAAAATCTGAGACATTAACCAAACTCAGAGTTTAAAAGAAGGTTGAAAGCGATGTTAGAAATAAGATTAAATGCCTTCGCACAGACAACGGAGGAGAGTACACATCAAAAGAATTTTATGAGTTCTTGAACGAGTGTAAAATACGTAGACAAAGAACGTGTCTAAACACTCCTCAACAAAATCACGTAGCAAAAAGGAAGAATCGCCATTTGGCCGAAATTTGGAGCATACTACATGCCAAAAATGTCCTAATCAATTCTAGGCTAAGTGTATGAAACTCAGCACATGTGATCAATCGACTTTCACAAGCCAAGCTAAGGTTCGTGTCACCGTTCAAAAAGCTATGGAAGCTTAAGCCTATAGTAAGTCACTTTCGAGTATTTGGCTTGTGTTTGCTATGTCTTTGTTTCGGATCACTTGAGGAGCAAAATGGATAAAAGGCTATTCGATGCATCTTTGTGGGATACGATAGCAAGAGAAAATGATGGAGATGTTGTGACCCCACAATGGGCAAATGTTACACATCAAGAAATTTAGTGTTCGATGAAACTTCCTCTTAGTGGTCTCCACAACAGTAATTCTATCCGACTCTAAAAATATTGAAGGCATGGTAGAAGAGAAATGGGAGCAAAAAGAGGGTGTTGAACTACAATCTCCAAGTCCAAGCAAGGCAGAAAGACATACACAAAGCTCTTGGAAACTGGAGTTCATCGCAGGAACGAGAAGAGCTCGAACAACAAGAAGAAGTTCAACATGAAGAAATAATAAACAACCGACACTTAAGGATCCACAGAGAAAAAAAGCCCAATCGAAGTATGCAAATGTTGCAAGTAGTCATGGAAAGAGACGAAGCTACAACATACAAAGAAGATCTAGTGTTGAGGGGAGAAATGAAAAACATCAACACTAGATCTAGAAGTTTCTACATCTATAAAGAACTAAAGTGTTAGCAAAGAATCTAGAAATTTCTACATTGAACACCAACTCTAGGGAAACTTCTTACAATTAGCATTGAAAGAAATTTCAAGATAATGTAATACTTAATTACTATACTAGAATAATCTAGTAAGCCTATAAACTACCTAGAAGCAAAGAAGTGCTAGAAGCTTCTAGTCAATGTGTTGGCAAGTAATTCCACCTCATTGTATTTCCTATAAATAGGCTCAGGGTGCAATTGTGTAGGTGTGTAGTGAGAGTGAGCAAGTGCTCAAGAAAGTAAGTGCTTGTGAGAAACATTAATGAGTGCTTGAGTGAAGAGTTCAAAGTGTATGCTTTGGTGTATAAAATGTAATGTTATTCAATAAATAATAAAAGAAAGTTTTACTTGTAGTGCCTCCTTACTCTACATGGGAGTCAAGGTAAGGTGATAAGAGTTTTTTCATTTCTTAACCAATATTGAGGATTTGTCTTGTAGAGGGTTAACGTGGTATAATTTTCGTGTTTTTCCAACATCAAAAAGCACCTAGTAGAATTTTCTAGAAAGTTTCACAATCAAATTTCACATGAACTTAAAGTAAAAGCTAATTAAAACTAAATAAGTACTTTCTTTTTTATAGTTTTTGATTGAAATTTAGTTGGGAAAGAAGTTTCACATTGCTAAGATTTAAGATAGAGAGGAGTTGTCAAAGCTATATATATGAACCTAAGTTCTCTATTTAATTCGCACTAGTCAGAAAAACTTTAAGATCGTATCATACTTTTTTCTTCCTTTATACTCTTGTTTTAGAGTGTTGTGAAAAGTAATTCAAATATTTACTTTGAGAGTGTGGGTGTATTGGGGGTATGGGCATTTAAGAGAGAAGTTTGTGTGTTATAATGATTTTCATATAGTAATATTTTCTTGTTGTCATTTGACAACGGTCATAGTTTTTCTCTGTTTTGAAGATTTTTATGTTAAATTTTTATGTCATGATTGTGTTCTTATTTTATTTCTCTGTTTAAGGTAATTATTAAGGAGGATAAATGACTTATTTTTCCAATACTCTTAATGGCCGAGACTAGAAAGCCAGTGGTTCTGCACGCTGCCATATGTCCAACAATCCAAAGTTGATAAACCTTGAAAGTATGGCAAATCGGCCTTCTCATCAAGAATATGCCACTTGCCAATTGCCATTTTGATGCAATACTAGCTAGACCTTCGTGGCAAACTCCCCACGATGACCCCTTTTTAAAAATATAATATGTTGTTTTTATTTTCTTTCTCTTCTTTACAAGTTTGAATTTTTAATTTCACTAAATATTAATTATTTATTCCTTGTAAGCAATGTTATAAAAATCGTTTGGTAAGGCCTTGCCAAACCGGTCATAAATCGGTAAAGGTTGTTTGGATTGGTAACAGCAAGGAATCGACCTATTTGACTCGGTTTTTTTTATCAAAATTGGTGACTTGGTGATTGGCAAACTACAAGTGAGTTTTTTTTTTTTTGCTAAATGATGTCATTTTTTAAAACCTTAAAAAAAATTATAATCTGACTTATCGAAAAATGCAGTAACTTTGTTTGTATTGTCATGATTTGTGAGTTTGTGATATAAAACCTATAAGTTCCTTATGTAATTATGTTTTGAACTTGTCAATTATGATTCGTAATTATGAAATGTGAACAATATTTAAAAATTTATGTTATTTATTTATATTTTTATATTTAGACCTCTTAAAGAGTGTCAAGTTGTTAATTAGTTGTCATTTTATTAAATTTTATTCAAACTTTTATATATTTTTATATATATTTTTTTGTATAAATTCGGTTCAATTGGTTCGGGATAACCAGTTAAACCAATGATCCAATGGTAAATATTTGATCGAGTTGATCACTTATTCGGTTCTAATAACTATGCTTGTAAGATTGAGAAAACTTTCGTACATGTGTAGAAGATAGGTGTCATATTTATTCGTCAAACCACAAGCGCTATATAGGGCATTTTTGTCCTTGTAAGATATCCAACTGTATAGCAGTGTATATCTTTTGCGCTTTCCACTCCAAGATGTATGCTAAAATGGCTAAAACATTTCTAGAAAGTTTTAGAATCAAAATTTCTTGCACATTTAAGTAAAAGAAACAAATGGGGTAACCCATCGAGTGGTTGAGATCATTGATAGGCACTTGTCATTATGCAATGCCAATTAGGCCCTAAGAAGGCAATATTAGACCTCCATCATCCATGCCAAGCCCTCCCTATTCAATGTTTTCTCCAAACTTTTGTGTTTTCCTTTCTTTTTGACTCCCAAAGTGCCATGAGATATTTCCTACTAGAGACACACATCTTCTGTCCTTAATATGTCCGGAAGATGGATTTCATCTTTGCTTTCAACTTTCACCATCAAACTTTGGGCATACTCTACTCTCTTGGGCATTTTTGTCTATCTGAAATATTCAATCTAATGTTTTTAAAGCATCGTATCTTTTGGCTTTTGCGCTCCCCCACTCCAATCAGTGCGTAGAATACTCCTAATAAAATCTCTGGTTATTAACATATGTTTCCTCATATATTCTTCTTTTATTCATGTTTCCTCATATTTTTAGACATATATGTGTGCATATAATGCAACTAAAATATACCATTATTTATACATAATTCCCTAACTGCTAATAATGTTTAGAAAATTTAAGTACATATATAACGATACTAAATCTTCAAACAACAAAAAGGAGATCACTATGACAAGATTTCATAGACCCACAACAAAATTCTTTCATCCTAATAAATCAGGGAGAGACTATTGTCACTTCAATTTGTCTAACACTACTCTTTATTTATTATCTTTATGTATAATATTTCTAAAGTGCCCTCAATACAAAGCTTATTTTATACTTATTTAGCTAATTTATATTTTTAAAACTAAATTAAATTTTATACAATAGAATCTCCATTATCTATTGTTATTCCTTATTCATTATTTTTATTTATTACAGTGGTAAATGTCTTGAATATTAATTTTATATTTCTTATGTATTATTACTCTCATATTTTAAATTTGTATTTAATAATTGTAATAATTAATACTGAATATAATGGTAAAATATGCTAGGTTACTTACGCAAGTAGGCCCAAGTTTGTAGCCACAAAATCACACTAATTTTACTGTAAAAATTTTTTATTTGCTCTGAAAAAAATACTCTCCAGGCAATTTTGCTTTTTAATATATCAGTTATTTCATTAAAAATATAATTAAACTAGAATTATTATCCATAGAGTTTATATGTAAAAAAGTGATCAATAGAAGAAAAAAAAATCGCATACTAAGAATTTATACCCGTAGTGCTTCTAACCAAAAACAAAAAAATTATTATAATATACCCAAAAAATAGGCAGTAGTTTAGTTTTGTAATCTCTATTAGTGTATTCAAATTGTGTTCTTCCTACCCTATCTTATGGGTGGGTGTTATTGTTTTATCTTAAAAAAATATAAAATAAGTTTTTAATAAAAAAATTAAAAAAGTCACAATAAAAATAATAAATAAAGAGTGATAATAGATAATAGAAACTCTATCATATAACATTTAATTTAGTTTTAAAAATATAAATTAGCTAAATAGATATAAACCAAGCTTTTTATTAAGAGTGTTTTAGAAATACTACACAATAAGACAATAAATGAGAAGTGACATTAAATAAATAAAAGTGATAATAGTCACTCTCAATAAACCAAATTAAGGCTTGGAAAACAATTCTGTGCAATTATTCGTTAAATCCTAGCTAAAGTAGATACTAGGTACAGGACAATCCTCAATCGTCACATGCAAATAGGTATGACCATTAATTAGGTTAAACTTTGTTAAAATAAGAAGTTAATACAAATAATTTTAAAAATAAAAACTGATACCACATTAAAAGTTCAACTTTATAAGAATAATAATAATAATAAGTAATTGCAAAGGCACTACAATATTTAATTACCGACCACGTTGAATTTTAATAGTCATATTTAATCCTCTTTAGTAAAAATAAAAATGTTAAATTAGATTAATTATATTAAATGCTATTATAGATATGTGGATAATATTTCTCCTAACATACAATCTAAGCAAGTGTGTGAAGAATTCTGGTAAAATGTAAGTGGATGTCTCCTGATTAATTTTTTTTTAAATATCTATTAACTTTTGCAAAAACATCGCCATATTAAAGTATTAAGAAAAATTAATGGTATATTCTCATTTCTGTAAAACCAGTAGCCAAATATTTAAAAAGAAAAACAAAGAAAGAGAAGGCATGCAGTCCAATAGCACGAAAATAATATGAATATACTATATTCTAAATGTTAAGAACCCACAGTTTTGGTTCTGATCCATAGTTTTAATCAACATGTCTAATGAGCTAAATTTAAATATTTGCAACGGGTACCCTCATGTAGATTTTTTTTCCCTTATTATAAGTTTGGGTGGGAAGTAAGAGTGAGAATGAAAGAAAAAAGTGCCTCAGTCCAATGGAAAATTGATTTTGATATGGAGTTAGATGATGCTTGATATCAGAATATGGAGGTTAAGGGGAATTAGTAGTATATACCAATATTTTGAAACTATGAAAACTCAGGTGCATTCATGGCTTTAAGATTTAATGCACACATGAAAGGTGGCTCATTGTTCATATATTGTCTGGCCACCATGTTTGGCACCTCTTCATCCGTAGCATCATTCACATCATCATCGCCACTTTCATATTCTTTTTCATCACTTTCTTCTCATACTACTTCTCTTTCTTCAAATGTTCTTGGCTCATAAGTTTCGTTTAAAGTAACAGTTCTTCGAATTCAACATACAATTCAATTACACGATTGTTTGGTTGATGCTGTTGATGTATGTAAAACATCTTTGAATGCCATCATCATCATTAATGATTGAAATTGTTTGATAGTTTATAAAGCCACCAAAAATTAAGGATGGGCATTTGTATTTTATAGATACCACTTTCTTTTAAATGTTTGGATTTGTGATAACCCAGAAATTTAAGTTAGTTCACGCCTTTAAAAATATGGATTGCATGATAAAAATAAAATAATTGTGAACCTTATCTTAATATGAGTTAAGACAGATAAGTGTTTGGTGACACAATACTTAAGTAAGTGGGGCCCACTCTTTTTTTTTTCCTTTTCCTTTTTTTCTTCCCTTCCTTTCTTTCTTTCTAAAAACAGCGATCTTTCTCTAGCTCTCCCCTCCATTCTTTTCTTCTTCTTTCTCACTCCAACCCATCATCCATCCTTTGGTCTCCTCCATTTTCAGATTCCTCTTTTCTTCTAATTCAAGACCATAATTTTCTTCTTCCTCACACCTCTTTCTCTCACTAGGACCTCCATTGATCACCATGGGAGCTTAGTGGAGAGCTTATGTATGATTTCTCTATCTTCTTCTCTTCTTGGAGTGGTAAGTGGTGCCCAAACTTACTCCTTTGAATTTATCAAAGTTTATATTTAATTTTGGGCATTTGTTAGAATCTCTAGGAACCTTAACATTTTGGGGGTTTTATAATTTAGAGCTAATTTATATTAATTGGTAACATTGTTGGATCATATATGTTATTGTTGGCTTGCACTACTAGAAACTCATGGAATACAGACGTATTTTTTTCGTCTATGATACAGACAAATTTATAGATGGGTAACGAAAACGTGGAAAAAATATTTATTTGGCAAAATCTATAAATTCGTCTGTAAATCCATCTATAATTGTTGGTGCAAAACTTTATAGACGAAAATTGCAGTTGGATAATGAAATAATTCTCTTTTTTTCACAAAATATGTAGACAAATTTACAGACAGATTTTTATTTAAATTATTGATTTAAAATAAATCCAATATATTACAAAAAAAAAATCCGTCTGTAATTTGAAATTCAAGATTACAGACGGATTTAACATTAGAGATTAAAAAGGTGCGTATTTAATGCGCACAATACAGATGGAAAAATTCGTTTGTAATTTGAAATTTAAGGCACGTATTTAACGCGCGCATTACGCGGATTTTCCGTCTATAATTCATCTATAATATTAAATTCAAGATTACGACAGAAAATCCATCTATAACATCAGAGATTAGAAAGGCATTTAATGAGTGCATTACAGTAGGAAAATTCATATGTAATGCCTTTAATGAAACAAATGCATTTCATTAAAGGAACTACAAAAAAAAATCTGCTGTAACGTAGAATTGAGGCTACAAATGCAATGCCACCTTGTTCCTCATTTCTCATTTTCACTTCTTTCTCTTCCCTCTCTGTCTGTTAGAAACCTATGACTGTCGCCACCTTTATTTGAGCCACCACGATCACCAAAGCCTCCATCTTGCAAATGGTTTGCATCATTGTATTCGTGGTAATGTTCTCTAACTTTTAATCGATTTAGTTTTTTTTATTTAATTTTTTTTGCCCTTTTTGTTATGAGTTTCATTGAGTTGTCAATTTTTTATTTGTACGAACATTGGTGCTTTGTTTCCTTTAGCGGTGGCGCGTGGAAGACATGGTGGCATGGTGGAGCACACGATGGATGTGGCCTTGGTTTGGAAAGATTTGGGTTTGTCCTGGGTGGCATCGGGAAATGGGTTGTTGGAAAAAATGGATGGTTTGTGTTGGCGGCGGCAGTGATATGGAAAAGGTAAATTTTTTTCTCTTTACTAGGACGGATTTTTTGTCTATAATTTTACAGGTGGGAAAATCTCCTGTAACGGACTAATTTTACAAGCTTCTTTTTAACTAATTACAGACGAAAAAATCCATCTGTAAATGTACAGGAAGACGAATTTGTCTATAAATCTGTTGTAATTTAGACAAATTAGAAAATCCGTCCATAATATTTATAGACGTGAAAAACAGATGACATGTTTCCATCTAAATGTATAATTGAATCCATCTGTAAACTTATAAAATTCTTCTGTAATTCCATTTGTATTCCGCAAAAATCTTGTAGTGTTGTTCCTAAAGTTATAGATCAAATGGACATCAATTAAAGAATTTGGTGGCTTTGAGGAGTAATTTCCAGTTTCATGGGAACCATTGTTGTGAGTAAATTTAGTATTTGTAGTTATTTCCTCTATTATAAATTATTTATAAGTATTATAGAATGTTTATTGTTCCCTGTTTACAAATTTGCATGATTTACGTATTTAAGAGATTTGTTTTTTATTGATCAAAAAGTAAATGTGTTTTAGTTACCAAATGAGACAAATAAATGGTTTTATGCTATCTTTTAAATGAATTGGTTTGTATATGATGATTGTGGATTTTAGAACTTGGAAACTGATTTATGGGTTGAATCCTAATTGTATTGATGGATTGGAAAGTGATTGGAATTGAAATATGTTTATAGCAATGCTTATATTTAGTATTCGAATGAACATATTTGGAAAAGGTACTAAACTATGAAAATGATTTATTCTTTTATAAATTGTTTAGGGAATGCTTGAGATAGGAACTAGGCTAACGGTAGGTAGCGTTAGCTAGGGTGTACCTTGACTGATGAAGTGTTACATAACCATATGAGAATGATACATGATAGATGAGTATAGGTCCATGTGTTTGTGGTTCCTAATGGAATGGGGGATCACACAAGGGAATGGCCGTCATTGAGTGTGTGATCCTGATTGAATTTCCTATTTGAGGCCGCTTCCCCTCGACTATTACTTTGATTATGATATTTTCTTATGTTACTTTTATAGCTTTTTGATATTATGGATTTGTTATTATCTCATGTGGCTATAGATATTTTATCTACTCATTGAGTTACAAAACTCACTCCGTTGTTTCCTCATCCTTTTAGATACAAGTGTAGATCCTAGTTCCACACATCCTCTAGCTCGGTGACCTCTGTCTCATTGTAAGCCACTTTCGATTTTGTGAGCCCTTTGTTTAGTATTGTAGCTCTAATGTGTCACAGGCAAGGTCATGGACACGATTATGATTTTATAAAATTTATTTTGATGGATTGGATAATAATTTTTATATAATATTATGTTTCTTTATGAGGATTAAAATATGCTAACTAATGTTTTTGTTTTATGTTTTGATTTGTTTGCATTTGGAAAATCTCATTTGATGAGAAAATTGTATTTTAAGACATATGAATAACTACCTAGTATCCTGATTATGTTGAGGTTTTTGCTATATATATATATATATATATATATATATATATATATATATATATATATATATATAGGTTTTATAGGTTTTGTATTTGGTTCGAAAACAAAGGAAACTCTGCTCATTTTTTGGGAAAATATGTACATTAAAGCTTGCTAGGGAACATATTCCTTATGCACGGTCACACCCAGGCTAGGTCGTGATAGGATTTATGGATTGACAGAGAGCATTCTCTATCTCTTGCAAATGAGAAAATGTAGGGAATAAAAATATTTACTAGACTCTCACATATAAAAAATACACCATCATTTGGATTTGTACATGACTATTATAATATACTACTATCATGACAATGCTCATGTTTTTTCACACTCAATCTTTTTTCTTTCTATTAGAAGACGGTGGGCAAGGGAAAGGAGAACGAGGCTATAAGCGGGAAGGAGAGTGAAGGAAATTACTAGAGTTCATGTTCATTTTAGTCCCTCACTTTATACTTGTAAGTCATTTTAGTCATTGATTTTTAAAATTAGTCAAATTAGTTACTTACATTGCAAAATGTGAGTCATGTTAGTCCTCAATCCACTCTTATTTAATAATCTATTAATTAAATGATGATAGGTAACCTTAAGTGATATTTTGATATACTATATGCCATCTAAAGTAGAATAAAATTTAAAATGACTCATTGTGGTGTTGAAAATTATGTAAAATGAGTCATTTAAATATTCATTTTAAGTCATAAAATGACTCATTTTATGCAATTTAGATACCAAAATAAGTTATTTTAAACTTCATTTTACTTTAGATGACATATGGTATGATAATATCACTTAACATTATACATCATCATTTAATTGATAAAATGTTAAATAAAGGTAGAATAAGGGACTAACTTGACTCACATTTTGTAATGGGGGGTAATTTGACTTATTTTAAAAGTTAAACTAAAATAAATCACAAACAAAGACTAAAATGAGTATTAACTCAAATTACCAAGTGTAAATAAGAAAAGGTTATAAACGAGAGCGGGTGAAAATTGTCTTCATGAAGTGAGTTTATATAGATAGATTAGATTAGTTTTAAATTCTTCACGAGTTCCTCATCATGGAGCAACTCATTGTATGAGCGAATCATCAGAGACATTGATTATAGAAGAGACAAATGTCTGACACGCACTAGAATAAACAAATTGATTAACATTTTTTTTTCATGGTTATAATCCACTAGTAGCAAATTTCATGGAGAAAAAATCTGAACATAATCCTACCGCAGATTCCATTCATTTAATTAATTTTTTTTTAATGTTTTAGGTACATTATCCGAGAAAGCGGATTTTCGAAGACAATTTTTGCTGAAAACGTAATATCACGATGTTTTCATCACTCGAATTCCATATGCAAAAAAATTGACCCACATATTATCTTTTCAAACTTTTATTAAATAATAATAATAATAATAATAATACTTGAAATTAGAGGAGTGAAAGGGAAAGGAAAAGAAAAAAAAGAAGTGTTCCTCATAATTTAAAACTGTGTTTAGAAGTAATTCATAAAAATCATTTTTAAAAAAGCTTTTTAAAAAATAAAATGTCAAATTCAATTTTGATAGAATTAAATTAAACAGCTGAGTGGTGGGTTGTTGTCGTATATGGTTCATCAACTCGACAACACCTAAGTTAGAAAAATTTACTTCACAAGTTCTTAGTCTTTGGACTTTGGTGCATCTAGGTGCATGTGAAAGAAATTAGAGTGTCCTTGAAAATTACAGGCAAAAATTAACCTTTCTTTTATCTTTCTTTTTTGTTTTTTTTTTTCAATTGGAAGTGTAAGCATATGAACATTGCTTGTACTAACAGACAACAAATACTTTATACTTGATCTCAATATTTCAGCTTCATACCAAAAGGAGAAGCATGCTTGCACTACCAAATTTGAATGGTCGAGTGTCAATACAACTGTCATCACTTCATGGACCCTGCCTTATTGAAAGAAGTATGTAACAATGAGTGGCTAAATTGAGGAGTTGGATGAAGCAAATGCAGAAGGTGCTTGAGTATTTTAAAATGATTTGAATGGGATGTTTTAGATATATGGAAAATGATTTTTGTATGCACTCCTCACAACACATATTTGGACGCAGAGGATAAAAAACAAGGAACCCGTAAAAATGATTCATGCGGATACATGTACTGCATCCTTGTCCTTGTGTATTGAGGGGTGTGTGTGTCCCTTTATGTGTCCAACTTGTGCGTTCAAATATCATGACCCGAGACTATTTATAAGATTTGAACCGGTAACTTCTAAGTGATAACAAGCTTACTATAATCAAGGCGCTCTCACATTCCAAGTGTCAACCAAATTCTTACAAAATTATCCAAAATAAACGCAACAACCTACGTATAAAACCATTCTGGGAAAATCTGACAAAGCAACAGCCATACAAAATTTATGCAAGGACAAAGTTTCACCTATTTACAGCTTTACGACCCAGCGAGGCAGCAGTGTGTGCAAGTTGATGTATCTTCTTGAAATGTGCGCAATTGCTTCTTTATCAAATATGGCATCTGACAAAACAACTGATGATGCTCCCCGCAAGATGTATTCCTCAATAGATTCTACAAACAATTAGATATGGAAGTCATTCATGATGGAAAATCATGCCAACTGCCATGAACTAAATAATGCTAATTAAAATCTATACTTTTGCATATTGTACATGCATGGATGAGTTTAGTGCCATAGGTATTTGTCAAAAGCGGTTACAAAAAATTCTATGGTGTTCGGTGACTAGTTTGTCAAAAGGCGTTTGCTAGAAAGTAGAAACAAATATCATATTGTGCATAACCGAGTAACGACATTGACATAATTTTTTTTAAATGTGTCAACTTAATAAGAATTCACTGTTATTGACTTATGAAGGATATGTTGGACAAAAGGAAAACAATGAACAGTGAACCGTCTTTATCAACAACCCTCAACAAAAAGATTAAAAAGCTGCTTCTAGAAAAAATAAGATGAAATCAAACATTCAGAATGAGAAATAATAACAAACAGCAAAAACTACCTATATTTATCCCCTGAGAAGCCACCATGGAGACATGAGCAAAGGGCTTCTTGAGTGCTGATATATATTGAAATCCTCCAAGTGCAGAAACTGGATAAATCTATCCCACAGGGTAGAAGGTCAAGTATAAGATTTTTTTCAGAAATATATGAGAAATTCGATGCTTGTTTGTAATTGTATCAATAGAAGAATAAAAATGTAAAATGAAAATTATCAAGCCTAGATTTAATGGCAGTTTACACCTTTCAACAATAATTGGAGTGGATGACAAGACTAATGCATTGCTCCTATGATTGGAGAAATGGAGCTATAGGTAGCAAGCTCGTATATGAATAACTCGAGCCCTTTGTTGTTATTACTAATTTTAGGGTGGAGAGTGAACTTTCATAAGATAGAAAATCATGCCAAGGAAATGCTTCCTCTGAAAAGTAATTTGATCTTGATTATAATCTTTATTATGTGAAATTATATCCCTTAATTTCATAAAAGAAAAATTGATTGAACAGGGGGCAGCTCCAAATAAAAGAATGCTTCAATTCTTTTCCTCACATCTCATGATCACCCATCTACTAGTCAAATCTTTCACTGGTTCAATTCAACCTCTTTCTCTTTCCCTATTCATTGTATTAATATCAAAATTTAGAAGTTTCTATCTACAGTATACTAAAGAAGAAACTTGTGAGATGTACAGAAAAGCAGAAAAGGTTTTTCATTTAAATGAAAATTGCTTGCAGACAGGTATTTATATGTATGCAAACAAGTAGATATTGCTCTGACTGAAGCAGATATAGACAATGGAAAACGGAAAGAATGAGAAATCTCCTAGCAAGAAAGCCTAAAGTGTCCACTCCCCTATGCAACAAGTGATGCATATCCATCGAATGAATGTGCACTGTCTGTATTTCAATATTATTCAATATGTTAAACAAAACAGAACATTAAAAGGCCTACCTTGACCATTTTAGCGCCTGCATCACATGCAGATAATATCTGCATTGCATACAATGATGGTTAATGAAAACTCAAAGGAATTCTAGAAAAAAATACTAAAGGTATGAAACATGGTATCAAGGATGCAAAACTGCATCATAAAAAGATCCGTAGAAAGCCTGAACCTAAAAAGTTGAATCTTACTTCTGTTGGAGTCATTGTGCCAGGAATATATAAAACTTCACCACTCTGAATGTAATACACAATGTCCTGGTAACCAATAAAGTTCACAGAAAAAATGCACACCGGTGAGAAACAATATTAGGGAAAAGAAGAAAATGAAACAAATAAGAAAACATTGTGATCAAGCACTAGCAGGTATTATGTGACATCTTAGTATATAAGAATAGAATATTAAAAGTCAAACCTTAACAATTGCCGGACTCATCAGAAATTTTGCTCCTGCCTTAATTGCAGCTTTTGCGTCCTCAATCCTGAGGACAGTCCCAACCTAAGGGCAGATATCTGTTTGATTCAGACAACTGTTGAAAAGAAATGTAATTTCATGTAACGAATATTGTAAATGAGAGTCTTGATCATCTATATGTTAAAACAGATCATTAGAATTTGCAATGAGATTCCTTTACAAGCAATAAATACCCTATAATTATTAAAAACAAAAGTCCACCATCTTCTAATAATTTCTTGTTTGATCCTAGTGGGGAAAAGCTTTCTAGTGAAGACTGAATCAAAAGAAATTCGAGACTTCATGTCAATTATGGGGATATTACCATGAAAAAGTAATGAAATCTAGGTTGGACATTCCTCTTAACTGATGATGACACAAAGATATTAATGTATTATCCACATGCATAAAACACTGAACACTAACTATTTCAAATGCTTCAATTTGAAATTTTTCTTAAAATTTCAACAAGTAAGATATTGTGATTTTGTTAGAAAATTCTATGTTTGATAGCTAAGGAGAATTCACAAAGAGATAAAAGAAAAATCAAAAGAGGGAAGATTAGTGATACTTGATTATAATCATTATTTATGTTTCAACAACATATCCATTACCATTAGATGATTCTATATACAGATACAATCTTCAAATTCAATGAAATGAGAGGATGCAATGACATTTTCTCCATATTCATAAACTTCGGGCTCATGTGATATACACCCTAACAAAGAACACTGATGCCATGTGAGAAACCAGAAACTTAAAGGATGAAAGCATACCCCTAGAGCCATTGTAGGGTGCTCCTTCACCAGCTGCTGTATAACCTACACAGACGAGAATTAGAGCACATGAATTCTAAAGCTCAGTACAAGTACAGTGAGGAAGGAGAAAAATTTCGGTAGACAACCTCAAACACACCTGGATGGACACCACAATCTCCAGCTACATGTAAAGAGATAAATGATGATGAGAAACACACCATTAAAAATATAAAGCTGAGCAAATTATATCCAAGCAAAGATATTTATACTTGCAAGAAATAAGCACATGTTAATCATGTGTCTTTTCATATTACTAGACTAACTCTTAGTTTATGTTGCAAATAAATGTAACATTTACTTTGTACATAGTATAAATACACTACATAATTGGGAAGACAACACAACACAATATAAAGACCAAGAAGAACCATTTTAATCCAGCTTACAGTGCTTTTCAACATTCCCAAATCGCATAAGATCTACGGCAATGTAGAGTTACATTTCGAAGTTTGAGCACAAGGGTACAAGCAAATTCATATCTTTTCAAATGCCATAAAGCTGAGCGACTTCCCATCTAGACGGCCCAAAAGCATTTTAACATTCTCATTCAACTATGGGGATCAATTTCGAAACTTATATGAGATTAAAAATATCCTTACAAGTGTCCTCAAATTTCATTTCTTTTCAATAAAAATAAAGTGATAAAACAAAGTAAGAGGATATCAAATGCAAACTCACAACTGAAATTCCACCTTCTATTGCAGCATTTGCAGCTTCCAAGGCCACCTCTGCACTATATGTAAGTGAAAAATATAAAATAAGCTAGTAAAACCAGACTGCAAAAAGAATTATTGAATCCGGTTGTGACTTCAAAGAATTAGTCATGTTACTCAAACATTACAAGTTGAATTCAGCCATCCCATTACAAACATAAGACATGGCTAAAACTTGTCTCAGTCAAGCAAAAGGAGCAAAAGAAATGAACAAAAAAGAAATTGCATATCCTCGGTATTCTGAAACATATCTAAATATACATCAATCACAAATTTATTGGGTTGATTAAGCCTCGTTTAATTCCGGCTCTCCAATCTCCATTAACAATTCAATCATGTCTATGTTGTCTCTTCCTATCCTAACAAGTTTCGACTGCACTAATCTTCGACACCATATGCCTCAACCTCATCTATAACACTAGGATATCCTACCATGTTGGATTCATCAACATTATAAACAGCAGTGTCCGAAACTTAGTCTAAGAAACAAAATTCTATCCTTTTTAATCACTAATAAAGTTCTCTCAGAAACAAGATACCCAATAAAAATTTAGATTTGAGAGTAGCTAAACCTCCCATCTTGGAAGCATTTTTAGAAGCATACTTTTGATTGCAATTCACAAGCTGATTCAGGTTCATCCTTCTCTTTTTATCAGCAAACGGATGGTTCATGGTTTACACTACAGATGATATCATCCACTGGGGAATGTGGATGGCCATTAAGAATTTCAATCTCAATATTCCTATGCCAAGTATATATAAATTATATCATAAAAGAATGCTATGGCACTCTGAACTGTGAAGCTTTCACTTTCAATCCACTTATCAATATACAAAAACAAGCTAGAATAATCAGATATAGTGTCAACCACCACACTGCAACAATCAACAAGTATCAATAAAATTTAACACCCCCACCAAAAACAATTAAATAAAATATATCAAAAATTGCCTTGGATAAGTACCCTTTTAAGAAAATTATAAATTGACATTGTTTTTTGGCAAAAACTAGTCCATAAAGTGAAGAGGACAAGATAGAGAGACCTGTTAGCCCTGAGGCAAGCTATGACACCAGAATTCTTGATCTGGCAGACTGTTCTGTCAACTGGGGAAGCTGAAAGATGAGCCGGAGCCTGAGGTGATGCTCTGCATGAAACCCTGCCACTCACAGAAGAAGAAGAAGAGACATGCCATAAGGAAGAACAAGAAGAAGAAGAATGAAATTGGCAGAGTGTTGCAGTTGTAGTTGTAGTGCTCATTGTAATTGTAAGTGTACACTAAAGTGTGGGTTTTAAGAGGGAGTTAACGGCTTATCCATTGCACGTAAGCGCAACTCCTAACACAGGATGGGATCAAATTCTAGCACAACATTGGAATTTGTCCGTAAGCGTTTTTGTTTTTTTCTTTTAAACAAATTGTTTAAGTGGGACAAGTGTTGGTATCCCATCCGAATTAGGATAGACCCTTCAACCTCTTTGAAAATTTCTGAAAAAATTACATATTACCCACCAACAAGATTTTCATATAATCATATTAGTATGAGTCAAATCTTAACCAATTGAATTTACCTGGCAATCTTTTTTAAGCATTTGGTTTGTCATTTTTTAAATTAAAAAGCTGAAAAAAGTCACTTTTACTGGATTATATTCTTTTTCTTAGCAATTTCTTAAACAATTTTAGTTGAGAATATAGTTAGGTAAAATTTGCCTAAGTCGCTTTAGAAAAATTTTAAATTAAATAAGGTTTGAGACATATATTTGTTTACAAAAGTGAAATGAAACATAAAATGAATATTTTTACTTTTTCAAAGTTAAAATGAGATCAATACTTTATGAGATTTAAAATAAAATAATATTTTATGGGATCAAATATCAAGCAATAAGAAATTATACAAATTACCAACATATGGTCAATGGAGTAATATATGATCCTCCTTCTCCTTAAATAGTCATTGATTCAAACCCTAGAAATGAACTAGTAAAAAACCAAGAAGAAAAACCAATACAAACTTTGCCACCCACAAAGCTCTAAGAAACTCCACCTTCAATCACAAATTCGAATCTAAAAGAGCAAGGTTGTGAGAATCAGTAACTAAGCTGGAGATTATGGAACATATTTGATGTTCCATCTTGTTATTGATATTTAGAGCCTAAAGCACCCAATTTTGCATAATTTTAACCTTTGATGGAAGTCTTTTATGGCATTTTAATGTGTAAATATGTCTTGAAAATAGTTTAGTAATTTTAGATTTATCTTGATTTTAGTATAATTTGTCATTTTTTAATTTCAGGTTCATGAGAAAATGACAAAAAGGAGTGATCCTTTAAACTTGGCGTTGACAGGGAAAAACCTAGATGTGTGGTGACATAACGCCCAAACCTGCATCATAACGCCCACGCAACTTGATGTTGTTAGTGTAGAACTTGGCGTCTAGATGTAGGCCTGTGTTTCCTCGTGTTTGTGCCTGTTGAATTATTGAGGGTTATAGATAATGTTTTTGAGACATAGACAAAGAGACAGAGGGGGAGACTGGGAAAAGTGCTATGAAAGGGAAAAAACTTGAAGAAGAGAAGAAGATTGGAGGATTCCATCATCACCAACCTTGGGTTTTATGATTTCTCTTCTTTCTTGAAATTTTCTGTTGCTTTTATGATGTGTAGTTAAACGCATAGTTAGGGGCAAGGTGAATTTGGCTTGTATGTGTTTCTTTGAACCAATTTACTTGAGTTTGTATTGTGTATGAATTAATCATTTACCTTTCTGTTATGGCAAGTTTGTGAATTGACTTCTCATAGAGTTTGATTAGGGTTCATATGCAAATTGGGAAATTTGGTTGTGTTCTTGCTCTAAGGTTAAATGACATGATTTTCAGGAATTAGGAATAGTTCTTGTGGTTGTGTGGAAATTATATTAGAGTTTATGCTTAATCCCACTATTTGTTAAACATAGTAAAAGAATTAACACGCTTGATAAGTAGAGAAGAATTGGTTTGCTAAGAAGAGTAATTACTTATAATCTTTCCATTAATCCTTATAGTTTTCCAACTCAGTTAATCTATTAACATGTATGAGACACAAGAGCCAAAGGATTCTTCACCCCTAACACTTTTGCATATAATTGTTACTTGTTGGAATTTTTCACTTAAGTCATAACTTATATTTACAAGTTGTCAAAGCTTTAGCATTAGAGCTACCTTCAATCCAAACCATTTTGTTTAAATTTATCTAATTAGAAGCAAACTTGCAAATTATTGTTCAATTGCACTAGTCCTCATGAACAAATATACTTACTTCTGTGGTACTATTAAAACGATTTGGTATATTTATCAATTTGTTATCAATATTTCAAGATTTTGACCAATGTTTTGAAACTCAAAGGGACCGGCCGTCAAAGCCGTGCGCTCGTGAACCGACCCAGTGACCGGTCCGGTAACAAATGATCGGACTTGCATATGAACCGCCGCAAAGGGATCCATGGAGGTTTAGAAAAACCGGTGACACGGCGGAGTCGCGATTCAACCATCAAAACCCGGTTCACATGTTCAATTCAACATCAAGGTAAGAAAGGAAAAAAAATAGTGCCCGAAAGCTCCTTTGCTTTGCTTCATTCACCACCACGATTGCAGAATCCAGTGGTTCAGGGATCTCCTCCGTCTTCAAGTTAATGACAACTCCACATCTCCATGCTATTTCCTAAGCTTTCAGCCGCCATGATATCAGGGCCACATTTGAGAACTTGTGAGTTGAGGAAGAATGAAGAAAGGAGAATCTCATATGGCCATGGGGGGAAGCTCAGGATTTATTATTAGAATGAGGTAAAGATGTATTTAGTGATGTGAGGTAACATTAGGGTTACTTGTTGGGTCACTTTAAAAATAAACAATTCAGATATAAGGGTAGAGTATTCAATAATGGGCTCAACTCTGGAGTGAGGATGCAGCGCTCTTTATTTGCTGCAACTCCTGCTAGTTGTTGGGGCATGAAACAAAAAAAAAAAATATGTTAAATGTATGTATTGCACTATTTAAATAAATGTATGTATTTTATAATTTTAATATATGTATTTTAAAATTGAAACCTTTTATTTTTAATTTTATACATATTTATATAACAAAATTTTAAAATGTGTTAATTATTGTGAACACCACATTTTTTCCAAACTATTTTATTTATTTATTTTACATTATCTTTTTTATTATTATTATTATTATTATTTTGTTTCCTCCTTTTTTTGTAAGCCAAATCCTTTTCTTTTAGTTTTAGGTTTTACCAATCCCAACTTGTTTTGTTTGTTTGCCCATTGCTTTTGGCCCAGTTATAAAAGAATACAACCCATTCTTTCCTCCTTAGAACTTGTACTTGTGGGCTCATGAAAGCAACGGATATTTAATTTTGATTGAAATCAAACGAGATTAAGGGAGATTGAGTATAATTATGCAATTATTATCAAAATCAAATTGCAATCTCAATCAAATCCCGCTCATAAAGAATCACAATAAATAGGAAAGATATCTCAATCACAATATAACAAAATCAATCAGGGATCAATACAATTAATTAACGTGTATATATACGAGCTCATAATTGGAGAAAGGCGCAGGATTTAGAAAAATACAGCAACATACACACAGAAGGATCAGAGAAATCAGCAAAAAACACATACAACGCGAAAGTTGACGAAGGTAGAATTCAGCGAGAAGCACTCATTAGGGTCCCATTGATATCATTTATTAGATTCACTTCCTTAGTCCTACAATTAGCATAACTGGTTCCCTTTTCTTCTTTTTTTTTCTTTCTCATCATTGTACAATAATCCAAATCACTTGCATCTTTCTATCATGAAACAAAACAAAAAAAAGGGAAAAGGAGGGGAGTAAAAACAAGCTGTTGGGTCGCTTAACCCACTGTCATCCTAAGCCTCGTCACCACCATCATCAACACGCGTCGTCTACAGATTCCTCTGAGGACCTCCTAACTTCTAGATATGTTGCTACCTGCTCAGCCAGAACCACCATGAGAAGCCGCGGGCGCACCTCGCCTGAGCCACAAAGCTCAGATTGCACCACCGCACGGGTTCTCCATGCCCATGTCGACTGGAGAACCCTGCCTTACGACACCAGGCGCGTAGCCCCTCAGGCGCAGTATTTCCTTCATTACTCGCGCTATGACAATATGCCGCGTCATAGTCCGAAGCCCAATGCATAAGAAGAAACGCGCTCAAGAGACCACCCCGTCAACAAGAATCACGCGCGTTGTCCTCTTTCCTTGCTCCTTGCTAAGTGCGTCGCCTAATGCATGTGTTTTTCCTTTTTTTATGTTCTTCCCTTTATGTTCCGTGACACCTAGATTTAGGAAATTAGTATAGTTTTATTTTTTTTTGTTTGAATTTTATTTATTTATTTATTTATTTTGGTTGTTTTTGTTGTTCTGTTTTGGGTTAGTCCTTTTTTTTTTTTTTACTGAGTCAAGTTTTTTTGTGTTATTCAAATTAGTTGGGCTTAGCATCTTTTTTTTTCGTCTTTCATCTTTTTTTTTTGGGTTAAGTTTATTTTTATTTTGGGGTTAATCTTTTTTAGGTTAGGTTTTTGGGTTCAAGTTTCTTTTCACTTTTTTTATTTTTTATCAGCTTGGTTCCTTTTTTTTCTTTTTATAAGTTTTGTTTTTATCTTGTATTAAAAATTTTCTTTTATTTTGTCTAGACTCTTTTAAAAAATAATAATAATAATAATAAAACAAAATATTTTCTTAAGTAGGCGTGGAGTCAATGATTATGATTGAGAGGTGAATGCCTCATTTATGTATTGTTGAAGTGTAATGATTTATTGAGTAGCCTAGTGCTAACTTGAATCTTATGCAAAAGCGGATTCCTCTTTTAAAATAATTCATCATTCAAAATTCTTTTTTTTCACAAATAAAATCAACCAACACTTTTTTCTTTTTAATTAAAATTCATCAAACACACAAACATTTTCTATAAGAACGACGAGACTTTGAATTCCTCATTGCACCAGAGATATGTCGCATAGTCAACAACTATCAAGCCAAAATCTTTTTTCATAAAAATTTGTTCTTTTTTTTGTTTTAATTTTAGTTTTATTCCTTTGTAAATATATAGTTGTTATAATTCTTGGGAAAATAAATATTTTAAAGTTAAAAATAAATTTGCATAATGAGCTCTAGGGTAACCATATTTATACGGATGTATATGGTGCAAGTGGATTAAGTTTCTACCATTCTCTAATCATAATCAGACTAGCGGACTCAAATTTCTTTAAAAGACCAGTTTTATCAAATCAAAAGTTTTCCAATTTTAGCCAAGAATTAAAATTAGTGGCGACTCCCATTTTATTTTAAAATTTGTTGTCATTCTCGTCCGGCACTTTCCGGGTATATTTGTGACAATTATTAAAGATATTTTATTATATTTATTTACATTTTAATATATTTTATATCTTTATTTAAATATATTCGAATTACAATAACCCACCAAACTAAAACCAACCCAATTGACCCAGGATCTAAATTTGGTCAATGACCGAGTCCAATTTTACAACTATGATTTTGACCTATAGTGCCTTTCATCCAATGGCTACAATAGAAAAGGTTATGTGCACAATTAAAGTTGTCTTAATCTTATAATCTTCCAAAGTCAATATTCACCCAAATGACAAAGCAAAATGAATATATCAAAAGAAGTCATGCTACATGAGGAAAAATCATAAGTTTCAGAGATAAAGAACCTAAGGAATCCATGGAAGCATCAAAGCTCAAGCTCAACATGAAGAGAGAACGAGGAAAGGGAGAACAGAGAAAGAAATATGAACTCCGAGTAGTGAAAATAATCACTTGTATTGAAAATTAACTTAATGAGTTTATATACAAGAGATATGCTAGCTGGCATGCAATTGAAATGTAACTGAAAGTAAGCTAAGTGAGTAATCTATTCGTCCAAAGCAGTAAGAGCTTAATGAGCTAAGCTAAACTACTGAATACATATATATGTTAAAAGCCCCTTAAGCTGGGCATAAATATTCAACATGCCAAGCTTGGAAGATAGAAGATTGAAAGAGGAGGAAGAGGCTAAGAATGGATAGGTAGCAAATGCAATAACCCAGAATTGAGCTTTTCGCACACAACATGCAAGTCAAGCTCAATGTGCTTTATCCGTTTGTGGAAAACGTGATTTGTAGCAATATGCATGGCAAGGTGATTATCACAATAGAGAAGCACAAGTAATGTAAAACCAATGTGAAGGTCGTCAACGATAAGTCAACCAATGGATCGAGTTCACAAGTGGAAGGCTCTAAAGCTCGATACTCTGCTTCGGAAGATGAACGAGACATGGTGGGCTGCTTTTTCAACTTCCACGAAATCAAAGAGTTCCGAGAAAATGCAGGTAACCGGTAACGACATATAGAGTCAAGACAAACCACCCAGTTGGAGTCACTAACAAAGGCTTTCAATTGTAAAGAAGAGTTGTTGGGAAAATAAAGTCTTAACATATATATGTATTCAGTAGTTTAGCTCATTAAATTTTTGTCTTTATCTTGTTCCCATAATTTTCACTATTTGAAGGGACAAAAATTTCTGGATTTCCTCCTTGGACCCCGTCTCCACCACAAAACAGGTTTATATCTCTAGTATCTTCATATTTCTATCCCAAGAGATAGGAAATAAATGCTACCTACGCTCTAGATTGATAGATTACTCACTTAGCTTACGTTTAGTTACATTTCAATTGTATGCGGCTGGCATATCTCCTATATATAAACTCATTGAGTTCATTTTTACTAACCAATTGTCTTTTGTGCTGTAAAATTAATGAGTAGACTTATTCAAAGTAGGTAAGGGATTCATGAGCAAAAGTTGGGATCTTACACAAGAAAATTGATCATCGTTCTCATGACACAATCTTGCTCATGATAAGTCCTGCATTCACACTGCAATCCACAAGAACAAAGGGTAATAGGCCTAAAATTCTCTAATTCCCCCTAGACAACCTTCATCAGTGAAAGGAAGGAACAGATAGATTTCCTTGCTTCATAGAATATATTTCTTCATTTAGGTCACCAATTCGAGTATGATTATTTTGTTGGAATCTAGTTTTCAACTCAAACCAAAGATATATAAGCCTTAGTAATATGCATTGTGCTCTATGTAATCTTAGAAGATAAAGCTTGAACTAACTAAGCTAAAACTATTTGTTACTTTGATCCCAAGCAGATCTCAAAGGTGTTAGTTCAGAACCTTTCAAAAAGTGTTAATGCAAAATGTTTTGAGTGATAACACAACCAATTTAGAGAAAATATTTTGAAGAACGACTAACATTTCCCTTGAGTTTTCTTGAAATAGCAAATAGGTTCTTTCATTGCATAGCACGTTTCTTGAAGTGAAAATAATTCCATTTTACATGTGCAAACATTATTTATCTTGTTTAAAGAGATATGAACTCAATGAAAGTGAAAATTATATCGTGAATTAAACGTATACATGCTTAACGAACTAAAGAAAACCATCATATACAAGAAACCAAGGCACAAATCTTCAAAGTAGGATGCGACTTCAAAAAATACACTTTGAATGAAGATTTCAAACCAGCTTCTAAGCAAATGTGTTCTACAACCTTCAATCATCATGATCGCAATCAATTCATTATCTACAAGCTCTAATTGAAGACTAGAAGATCATATATATATATATATATATATATATATATATATATATATTAAGGAACATACGCACTTTAGAAAGTTCACTTTAGTTAAATAGTGCACTTTATAAGAAATGGATGGAAATTTGAATTTCAAATTTAAAGTCAAATCCAGTTATAGAAATGTGTCATCTCTTCTATTAACTTGGTCAACCACTCTAGCTTTTAGAAGAAAAGTTCAAAAACCTCGTTAGAAAGTAAAAAGTAGTTTCTGAAGGTAATATCGGAAACCTTTATTTCATAATGGCTTCTGAAAACCCTAATAAACAATGAGCTATCCTAGACGCCTTTTCAAGACACAAATAGATGATCAACACATGTCACTTTGACAATTGATCAAGGGCAACGGTCATAAATGAAGACCATCTATAAATAGAGATGTTTTGCTTACAAAGAAAAAGATTAAACATTGCACAAGTGCTGAAATGCCTGAAAATTTTGCTTTTCTCTTGTAAAGTTCATTACATCTTGTAATCAATTTCCTTGTAAAAATCCTTTTTTCTACATCCTTCCCAGGAAGAATATTAGAAAGAAGTCATTCAAATTTTTCTTAGGTCTATTATTGTACATCTTACGAAAACTTGAGTGTAGGTTAGATTTAGTGGCAAACCCAAACACAAACCTTTGTATCCTTGATCCAGGAATGATCGGTGTGAGATAACTTGGAGAGGCTAAGGAAAAGACTACTTGCAATGCGACAGGAGAAGTGAACTATTGTCACGGTTAGCTTGGAGAGGCTGGTTTAATACTACTCGGTTTGTGACAGGAGAGGTTAGCTACTGGTCATTGGTTTACCTTGTAGAGGCTAGTCAAATACTATTAGGTTGTGACAGTGGGGTTAGCTTGATCATTGGTTTAGCTTGGAGAGACTGGTCAAATACTAATCGATTTGAGATAGTAGAGTTTGCTATTGGTCACAAGTAAGAGCTTGGAAGGCTACTATTGTAAAGACCATCCTTTTTCTTTCTCTATTAGAAGGTTTTAGTGAAACTCAACCGTTGTTAAAACTGGATATAGGAAGGTTCGCGACAGGATAAAACTTTTGTGTAGTATCTCTCCCTCTCCTTTAACTACTTTATATTACTGCATTACTTTTATTATTATGTGTTATCTTTAAATCTCTTATACGAGTTTTATCATACCTGTTGTTCAAAAGAGCTTTTTGAAGTAACTAACATTATTTCTACTGCACTTTATAGCTTGATAGTATATTGCTTAAGTTTTTCAGAAGCTAAGAAGGAAAGAAAAAATGAAGCATGATTCAACCCTCCTTCTTTACCTTTTCTATCTACAAAAGGATCACCAACAGTAGGTTGAGGCAAGGTGCCATCAATGAAACCTAACTTGTTTTTATCATCTAATGCAACAATTCCATTCAGTTTGAACTAAAGAAACAAGCAACACCCCTAGACTTTCACCAAGATGGAGAAAATATGGATTAGTTGGATCCTGCATCAGATTCACCATTGGTGTTTGAGCCTGAAATTCGCAATCACACCTTGATTTGCAACTGTATTCAATTCATCAGCCATTGCAATGAGAAATCAGATCTCCAAGTCAGAACTCAGGATTTCACCTTTGCTTGAACAGATTAGAAACAGTTTGTGGACAAGCATACTGAACTAAGATTAAAGATGCAATGAAAGAAATGATCAAAGAATCAAAAATTGAAGAAGTAGAACTGAGAACAATGGCACAAAAAATCAAAGATGAAGTAAATTAGATGAAATCCCAAAAAACCAAATGCGTCAGTAGAGCTCCAATGAGTATTCCAATACCATCATAATTTCAGGAATGAAAACCCAAGGAATGCATGGAAGCATCAAATCTCAGACTCAACATGAAGAGAGAGCAAGGAATGAGAGAACTAGAGAGCGAAAGTATGAACTTTGAGTGAGTGAAATGATCACTTGTATTGAAAATGAACTCAATGAGTTTATATAGGAGATATGCCAGCTGGCATGCAACTGAAATGTAACTGAAAGTAAGCTAAGTAAGTAATTATCCGTCTAAAGCAGTAAGAGCTTAATGAGTTAATCACACACACATATGTTAAGAAAAATGACACATCTTTAGCCTCTTGGAATATATACACATCTTTAGCCTCGTAGAAGCTGGTGGAATGGTTCAAAATCAAAATTGGACAGAAAGCTGGGAACTGTTTCTCAATACTTTTATTCTATAAATACCTTAGTTTTTTCTTTTAGAAAAAGTCTTTGTGACAAATTCTCTTAGTGACTTAGTTCCATGTGAACAAACTGTTTTCTCCTCCATTATTCTCCAATATATCTTGTAAATCTAAGTGAAACTTGTGAGGTACACAAGAGTGTAGAAATTTAACTAGAAAAGTTTCTCGGTAGGTAGTGAGTAAGCTCAAGGTTGAGTGTTTGATAGTGTGAGCTAAGAGGGGCTTTTGTAAACAAGTTAGTGGATAAATCCATAGGCAAACAGATTGGATGTGTACTTCAAGTTTGGAGATTGAACCAAGATAAACTTTTTGTGCAAAGCTTCTCTATCCTTAACTATATATATATTTTTCGATTTTGTTTTAACTTGAATTGAATATTATATTCATAATTTATATTATCTCTGCTTTGACACTTAGTTTCATATCTGTGCTGTTTATCAAGATTGTCTAGTAACTTTCTATTAGAAAATCTAGTAAGTGTCTCTAGAAATCTAGTGTCTAGAATTCACTGACTTATTTGATAAGGGCATGTTTGATTTTAGTTTGCAATTTTCATTGTAGTTTTTTAGTTTTTAAGGATTTTATGAAGAAAATATTAAAATCTGGAAAATAAAAACTAAACACTGGAATTTGTAATTTTTAAAATTTTAGGTATTTCCTTAACAAAATTAGAAAAAATGGAAAACTGAAAATGAAAATTGAAAACTAGAAACCCTTGTTTGGTTTAAATTTTCAGTTTTTCAATTTTCAAGATTTTTTAAAAACTATAAAAACTATAAAATCAATTTTAACTTTTCAAAACTGAAAACTAGAAATGAAACTGAATACTGGATTTTGTAGTTTTCACAATTTTCAATATTTTCTTTATAAAATCTAGAAAATGAAAAACTGAAAATGAAAATTGAAAATTGGAATTTGAAACCAAATAGAGGCAAGTGTGCAAAAAATTTTACATGACCAAGTACTTGATTCAACCCCTCTTCTAAACTTCTCTTGGTACCATAAAAAAATTTATCACACCCTAATGGTGTATATAGATTAAATTTATAAAATATTATGTTCACAATAATTATTGATTAGAAAAATAATTATAAAAATTTAATGAGTAAAATTAAACATTTAATTTTGTAGGCTATATATGTTAGTTCCTTCTCAATTTTATAGAATTGCTTTATGTAATTATAATTTTGATTCTGAATGTCATTTCAATTTAAATAAATTAAAATCAAGAGAGGTTCAAAGGCTATAATTTTGTTCTTAATTTGAGATGCAAAACAAGGCATAAGCATTGTTAATTCCAGATCTCAGGAATTTAATGTCTCTGCTATTTTCATTAATTTTTTCATTATTTTTCTGTTTTTGGTTTATTTACTTTGTAATCACATCTATTGAAATCTATCGATTTCATAAAAATATCAAATATAAAATTACCTATACATGTATAACTGGTTAAGTTTATTCCTTTATTATGCAAAGGTTGAAAAGGAAAGAAAATCATTGATGAGAAAATTCCTTATTATGAGAAAAATATCATGATGAGGCACATACATACTCCATATAAAACACATTCTTGCAAATGATGATATTTATATATTTCTTCAGGTCAAGATTATTCTCAACAGTATTCTCTGATGGCGCTGTTTGTTCTTCTAGTTCTAAGTTAGTGCATTCCATTCAACCAAGTGGATGCAAAAAATGAACACGAAAGACATCCATCAAATTAAAAGTGAGCCAAAGACTTGGGCTTGATTGGGCCTATAAGTGAGGTTACGACATTGGGCTCCCATTTCATGGAAATGAAATGGTAGTGGTCTGCACGAGCTCAGAGGTTCCGAACATAGTGAGCCGTTTTAAAAAGAATGATCTTTGAGGAGCACGTCTTGACTCGGTCACTTGCCTTGGTTTAAATACGACAGGATGGTTATACTTGTTATAAAAGTCGTAAAGGAGGACGATTACAAGAACAAGACGCTCTCGTGGTCAGGCAGATCAAGACGGTTTTTTTGAGCCACAAGGTGTTCTGGAAGTGATATAAAAAGAAGAAGGAAAGAGAAGGAAGAGGACACACAAGATGAACTATACACAAATTTCAATACTTTATCTTAGTTTACGTTTTCTTTTCCTTTAGGTGTAGTTTAGAAGTAGATTATCAATTTTGTAATTCCTATTTCCATGTTCTTCAAGTATAGTTGTTGATGTTGTACCTTTTGTCATCAATAATCAATCATATTTCCATTCTCAATCCTAGTTAAAGCTTATTGTTAGTAGTATTTGGAGAATTCATAGCCAAGATTTTTCCCTCTTTAGTGTAATTGCCTATATTCTTGGGTCTTAAAATTTATTTCTTAGCTTTGTTTATTCATTTAATTTAGCCGAACTAAAATTTACCACAATAATAGCATTATTTTACAATATTAACTTTTGTCTTCTAAAATCTATGGATATGGGTATTATTATTTTCTCGACTTGGTTGGATGATTTGCGTGATTGTTGTCTGCTTAATTAACAGCTTACAAGAGACAATGAATTTGAATGTGTCAATCTATAAGCAACTAGCTTTTGATCATCCTTTACTGAAAAACCACAAGATCCAGGTAACTATTTCACTGCTCAAACAATTTGCAAAGTAGTTGATGGATGCAATGGACGCAGGTGTTATCTATCTTGCAGTTATTTATAATTAATTTTCTTTTTCGATTTTTTGGTATGACATGTGCTAGAATTTAGTTATTGATAATTGTGGATTTATAGTTTGTTTGGTTACTCTATTAGCGCTTCGCTTTGGTATTATTTGTATTTTCTTTTATTTTGGTGGTAAGTCATGGCCATATGTATGATCGGCAGCACAGACCCCAAGTTATGCATGTAACAAGTATTGTTTGTGGACTTAATTCTGAATTTTTAATATTTTTTGTAACTGTGATTAAGAGTATGTTTAATTATTTTTCAGAAAAAATCTAATAAAATAATTATTTTAATTTTTAACATATTCAGATGGTTTATTTAAAAAATAAATGTAGAAAAAATGTAAATTATATTTTTTTTGTAAAGAAGATATACATTTGAGATCTTTTAGAAAAATTCTTTAAAATAAAACTTATTTCAAATAATACATTCAAGCATGAGTTAATTTTACTGTTTTGAAAGAAAAAAAACCTTTTGCAAAAACATAAAACAGTTTTTTAAACATTTATTCAAACGAGTCTAGGGTAATTTAATAAATTAGTATGATACTTATTTTCAAAACCTACAACTTCCGACTCTTTTATATTGAGCAAATTTTTAGATATCGATTTCTTTCAATAGTCATGAAAAATTATAACCGGAATTATTAAAAAACATAGATTAAATAACCTTTTGATTTTAAAATTTTTAATTTAATCAACTAATAAAATTTTTTATATCAGTTTTGTCATAATATTTTAATTTTGGCAATCAATTTAATCATTTTGTTGAATTTTCACTTTAATAAAATACCTAAATTGATGTTGAAATACAAAATAATAGGATTGAATTAATGTCAAAATTAAAAATATTATAACTGAATTGATGTCAAAGATTTTGTTGTGATCAAATTGACATAAAAATTTTTGTTATGATTAAGTTAATGTTGAATCGGAATATCTAGATTAAAATGATGATTGTTTACTAAAAAAACATATATAAGTATTTGGACTTCAAAATGTCTTTTAATATGTTATGATTCATTTACCTTATCAATTTTATCATACATTCAAATCCCTTGAATATTTACCAAATATAATTATTTCCTTCCGTTTTATTTCTTTTAACCGAATAATCTCAACCGTGAAATATATATGCCTAATGTTTAATTTTTCTTTTTGGCAACAAAGCATATTCCAACATTTACAAGAGACAGAATGCAAAGTAAATCCTCCCATGTTAAAAAGGCTTATACAATTAGCAGTCTTAACAAAGGATGTCCACCGGAAAAAGTTCCCAATAACAGGAAACAAACGAGACATCAAATGGGTTCTAAAACTTCTTCAGAACCACGACTTCGGAAATTTTCACAGCATTCCCAGCTTTATCCCAACCATCATGTAAGTTGATAATTTTTGCTTTTGTAAACATTATATTTAATGATTAACCATATCTTTTTACTATGTAACAAGTGAATGATTTTATTCTATTTTGTTGTCATTATTCTTTAGTTTGCTACCCTTTGATACAACCCCAAATACGACATACCGTGGAGCAGCTGCAGGTATGAACGCATATAATTTATCGTTGCAAGAAAGCCAATATAGCTTGGCCCAAATTTGGTTACAAAGTGGTCCTCCCAATGCAAACCTAAATAGCCTACAAGCTGGATGGGGTGTAAGTTTATTTTTCATTTCATTCACAATTTTATATTTAATAATATTCTTCGCATTTTATGTCATATTTTAGAGAGAGAGTTTCTCTTTTAATCTATTTCTCAACATCCATGGTATTTGTTTTACGCTCATGCTTATATTTATTTATGACCTCCTTTAATCTATCAGGTACACCCAAGCTTATATGGAGATAGTCTAGCAAGACTAATTGGCTATTGGACAGTAAGAAACACAAAATTAACATATTATATATCATTTAAATCGATTTGGTATATGCGGTTGCATTTTATGATATATGTATATTATTATGTATATGTACATATATGTGCAGACTGATAACTTTCAAAAGACTGGATGCTTTAATAAATTGTGTCCGGGTTTTGTGCAAATTCATCCAAATAATTCCTTTGGAGGTCTGCTAACACCGATCGGTGGTGGATCACCAAGTGAAATGGAATTTGATGTTCAAATCATGCAGGTAACTTTAAAATCCCATTTATGTTTTGGTATGCACTCTTCAAATTTTGAATTCTTTCTCTATTATTGTATTATGTTATCTATTATGGTATGCTTAATTAGGGAACAAGATTTGAGGGTAAATTTTATGGACGAATTCTATATTTAAAATAACATATAAAACTCATTCATAAAAAATTGAGTCTTTTTTTTTCACTCTTCAACCAAACATATTCTTAGTAGTAACTTATGTGGTTAAGTATTGTATTTAAATTTGTATAGGATCAAACATCTGGCCATTGGTGGTTAACTGTTGCACATGACTTCCAAATTGGATATTGGCCAAAGGAACTACTCACTAACTTAGGTCAAGGAGCATCTTTAATTAGATATGGTGGTGAAACATTTTCTCCTCCCAATATGAATAGTCCCTCCGATGGGAAGTGGGAAGTTAGCTGAAGCTAAATTTGGAAATTCAGGTTTCTTTGATCAAATGAAATTTGCGGATTCATAGTTCAAATTAAATGATTTGATTCGTAAAGACATGAAGATCAATTGTGACACTGGCCCAATTGCTATGACTTGTTGTATACTGGTGATCAAGGGAAAGAATCTGATCAAGCTTTTCTATATGGTGGACCTGGTGGCCAATGTGGCACATGATTGTTTCACACATCTATGTTCAATAAAAATTATATAATTATTAGCAGGCCACACATGGAATTCATTATTCATTATATTTGTCTAAACTTAAATTTTGAATGACAACAATGGAATTAAAAAAATAAAATAAATAAGTTTTACACATTTTAAGGAGATAAATAAATTCATATATAAGCGAGATACACATATTCACTAAAAGAGTCAATCATTTATTGGATTGGCTAAATTATCAAAAAATAAAATAAAATTCATGCAAAGTTATATATAACATATCTATCTTAGCCATTAATAAACATGTCAAGATACTTTGAACTTGCAGATATAAAGACCTCGATTAGTTCCAAAATCTACAAATTAAAAGTTTTCCAAACTTTAAATTGTGGAGGTGGCTTTGATAGTTGATCAAATGATCAAGTACTCGTAAATATTGGTTCATGACTCTAGTTGACAATAGAGACACTATAAATTCTGATTTTGTTACTTTCATTTTTCATGCAAGATTCATGAACTCCAATTAATTTGGTGCGGATTGATAAAGTTTTCATTTAATTGCAAGTTAATTGATGAGGCTTTAATTTGATTGATGCTTAATTCATAAAACTACGATTTGACTGACACTTAAGTGAAAAATGTGCACACAACAACATGTAATTTTTGTAATTAAGAGTAATTTAATGAACTTACAAGGCATTGGTCCGAATAAAAAGGGTTTAAGTCTCTGAAACATGTAGTCTTCTGGTAGATCTCTTTAGCAATAAAAGAAAAGTAATTTAATAAAAAAATGAAAATTAAATAGTATATATTAATGATTTAATTTAAGCACATTGACAATTAATAGTGATATGAGAGTTAACATAAAATTTTTACTATTAGTGGATGAAAATTAAACTCATATACATATACAAGGCATTAAAGAGAATATACCAAAGAAGAATTTGTCACAATATGCTCGGATACGTCGCAACAAAAATGATAACAAAATTTATTTTAATAAATTTAAATATAGAGTCATCACCTATTTTATTTTTGAAAAAAATTAGGAAGCCTTTTGATTTTGAAAAACTAATTTTTAAAAGAGATTTGAGTTCAAGAGTTTGATTATGATTAAGGAATGGTGCAAATTTAATTCCACTACACCTTTAATACATCTATAGAAATCCATTATCCTAGAGTTTATTATGTAAATTTATGTAGAACTTTAATAATATTTATTTTTCCTTAAAAAATATAACAATTATTTACACTTTTAAAAAATAAACATAAAATTAAATAAAAATAAAAGAACAAATTTAAGAAAAAAGATTAATTTCAACTTATCTGTGTTCTTTGCATTGATTTATCTTGATGAAATGAGAAATTCAAAGTGACATCATTCTTATAGAAAATGTTTATATGTTGGGTTAATTTTATTTGTGAAAATGTATTTCATTGGAATGATAAATCTATCTTGCATAGGATTTAAGGAGCACAGATATTCAATAAACCGTTATAATTCTTGCAACCTTTGAGAATGGTTGAATCACATATCAATGACATATTGTTGCGCAGATCCTTTTACTTTTTTTGTTGTGTTTTTAGTAAGGCATTTTTATTTCCAAAACCCTTAAAATCCTGAGACTCTCCAACAATGTCAGTTTAGACAAAAAAAGAGCCCAAAAAGAAGAATGAAAAAGAAACTCAGCCTAGACAAAACAAAAGTAATTTGTAGCCCAAAAGGAAAGGCCCTTTCCATTTCCCCTGTCCTCTTCCGAACTCTTCCAGCGCAACTCCGCCACTCTCTCTGCCAGTACTCCACCGCTTCCATCTCTTCATTTCCCATTTTCTTATTTAAAATTCTCTCATTTCTTTTTGATTCTATTCATCTACAAGA